>VZRE01001656.1:148436-168080 GCA_013396775.1 Cephalopterus ornatus
CGAGGGGCTCCCGGGGGCCGCGGCCGGCCCGACACCGCACCTGGGGGGGGTTCGCTTGGACATCAGGAGGAATTTCTGCACAGAAAGGGCGATTACACGTTGGAAGGGGCTGCACAGGGAGGTGGTGGAGTCACCATCCCTGGACGTGTTTAAGAAAAGACTGGACGAGGCACTCGGTGCCGTGATTTTGCTGACATGGTGGTGTTCGGTCACAGATTGGACTTGATGATCTCAGGGGTCTTTTCCAACCTAGTTGATTCCGTGACTCTGAGCACTGACCTGTGTCCGGGTGTGCGGGACGGTGGCTGAGGGCGTGGGTGGTGACGGATGCAGGACCTGATGGGAAGCAGCACCTTCCTGAGGGGGGACAGCGGGACAGGGACTCCGGACGGGGACAGCCGGACAGGGAGTGCGGTGCCGGAGGGGTCAGTGCCCAGTGGCCCAGGTGGCAGCTGTGGATGTGTCTGTCACAGAAAATAACACAAAACCGTGTGGATGCAGAAAAATATTGAGGTGACAAAGATCTGAGCCCCCCACCCATCTCCGAACCACGGCCGCTTCGCCAGGACAAGCACACGGGCACTCAGCAGCTGCGTACACAGAGGTGGGTGAGTGGTGGATACACACAGGACGTGAGGGTGGCCTGGAACACCAAAGTAGTTGCAAAAAAAAAATGGGTAAAAAAACTCCTGTTCCTTTAGCCACCCATTGACTTAAGGAAGTCCATCTATGGCTGTAAGTCACAGTTTTTAGTTTATTAGTGGCCTGTTTCTTAAGCACAGAAACCTGACGTGACATAAGCATGAGTCCACTTTTCCTGTGGATTCAGTCTAGTAGTGCTGTTTCCTTAAAGAAAGCAAGAAGTGATGTGGTGTTGCCAAAAGTACTGAACTGGTACACAGAACAACTACTCCACCTGTCCAGTGAACACTGCACAGTGTGAAACAGAGTGAGGTCTTGGGTGAAGGCACCATGTTAGGGAAGCGCAGCAAACTCTACCAGATTAGGTGGTGCAGTAGGCTACTTATTAAATCATTCTGGTTTAGTGCCCTGCCGACCTCTTTTACATTAGATCCTTCTCTAGATTTTTTCTTTCATATGAAATATTAGTTGTTCTAAAGGATGTAATGAAAGAGGTTTTGAAGGAATATTCTGCTCTTATCTATAAAACTGCTCAAGAACCCTGTGTCTCTTGAGATAAAACTACAGGTTATTCCATGCACTTTATCAAACATTTTTTATAATTATTGTCTGTTATACTTCTAAACTGAACTGCAATCAGCAATTTTCCCTCAACACAAAAAATGTCACAGGCTTTAAAGTGTGTGAAAGATGAAATGCCTTGTCCAATATCACGTTAACAGTCTAAATGTGTCTCGAGTACTGACTAGGTGTAGTGTTTTACATGACCATTTAAGTTCATGTTTAATGCTAATTGGTAGTAGCAGGAAAATGGAAGTAAGTGTAATTATCTGAAAAAACCATGTTGTTTCTCTTACTGAATTGCAGACCTCACTCTGTACTTATGTTTTAGCTTGTGGTAAGGTCTTTTGTCTGCATTTAAAGAGACTGGTTAATAGGTGCAAATAAGTGGTTTTAATTAGATTTCTTCCCTGCATGACAGGCAATTACAACTGTGGTAGCATATGCAGCTTCAGAAGCAATAGCATAATGTTCTTGTAGTAAAGCAATGAGAGCTGCTTTAAGAAGGGAGAAAAACCTCAAACTTTTCCCAATTAATTCTGAAACAGAAAAATACATATATCATATATAAACCTGAAAATTATATATACATGTGAATAACTTCATAAGAGTGCAGTGCCACTAGGCTCAGTACAGTCTTCATTGTGCTATACATATGTATATAAGTATATGAAGACTAAGCTCTTTTTATCTAATTTTCTTTTATTAAGGAGACACATATCTTCACAAAGAAATCTTTGGGAATCTTAACCTAAACATTCTTGAGTGAAGCCACAAAAAACCTGCTTTAGGAAAGGCTGAAAGCTAATTCTGAATCAGTCTAGTCACAAGAAATTAGTCTGGTGCACCTGTATAAATCCATGTACGTGCCATTACTGACACTTTGATGAAATACTCGCACCAAATAATTGACCTACTGAATGAACTCCTTACTTTTGATTAACAAAATGCCTGAGAACAAGCTCATGATATCACAGCATAGATGTCAGTTGGGTTTAAAACACAGACCCTTATTTTTTTGGTAATTTCTATTCTTTTGTCAGTGTATATGTTCTTGCAATGCTCAGGAAACAACAAAAATATGCTTCCCTGCATGACTCCTAGGATCTTAGGAGTTTATATATGAAAGATACATCTGCACTGTATATCATAGTATCCATATAAATAGTTTGCAACTGTGGCATTAAGTTATGTAATTATGTCTTTCACAAGATTCCACTGGAGAAATGCTGTGTTTTGAGAAGATTTACTTGTGCTCTTATTTAGGAAGGTGCGTGTTGGGGAAGACAACACCACAGAAACATACCTTGAAAACAGTCACAAAATAGTAGTCCCTTTGGACTACTACTTTGGACTAGACAGGGGAGATTGGTTACACGGAAGAACAAAAGGGGTCCTGTCCCAGAGAGCTGAAAATCTACGTCTGCAATTAAAAGTGAAGAGTACAAACGTTGGTCAAGAAGAAAGTAACAGGAAAATGAGTAATTTCTGCCAGAGAAAATGAGCTTGTCTTTGATGCCTGCTGTATAATGTATGGTAAGGGTTGTCCTGGGCACTGCAGTAAAACTAGGTCTTTTGCTTTCCCTTTTTTTTTTTTTCTTTTATTTGAAAGAAGATTTTATTACAGATGCTTTCAGAGAACTTCCTGCCTGTGTGAGAATATTGTGTTGAGTGTGGGAAGGTGAAGCATTGTCTGGCAACAGGCAGCGTTCTGCATCACTCTGGCACAGTAACAGCGTAGTTAGTCCTGAAAGTTAAATGATGCTGTGAAAAAAGAAGGCCGGTGAGTGATACACAGAACCTGATGTACCAAGAATAGTGAACCTGTAGACTTTCACATGAATCAGGCAGTTTTCAAGAAACATCACTTACTTTCCTCCTGTTTTAAATATTTTCATCTAAGTGAACAAGAAGTGGTTCTTCCACAAGGAAATTCTTTCCACCAAAGGCTGTCAGTTAAAACGCAGGAGAGCATGTAATCCCTGGAGAGTGGCTTGGCATGCCATGAAAAACTTTTGGTGTTCTACAATTAAGTTTTTATGGTCCCGTAAATGCTTATATTTCTTGGGTACAAAAATAATCTCAAAGGCATCTCTCAGCCCTACAGAGATTCCTTAATCTGACAGAACGATGAAGCAAACACTAGAGGCTTCCTGTAAATTTTGTTTATTTGAATGACAATTCAAGATACTCAGGTGCTTACAATACCAGTTTTCCCATATAACATTGTACAGTAAAATAACAAAAAGAGGAGCACTGTAGCAGAACACAGGAAGGAATAAAGCTGCTAGATGCACCATTGTGTACAGTTCTTGTTCCTCTGTTTGTTTGATAGGGCCATTCTGGGGACATATTCACAGTCAGAAAATAGGAACAATTACTGAAACTTCTTATGGCAAAATAAACGAAAAGGAAAATGGGTTTCAGTGTTAGCTATAGAGAGTCAACCACTTTTCCACAGTAAAATCTGATTTTAGCCTTACCTATCTGGCTTTGCTTAGACTGAAATATCTGAGGCTTCATTCCAAAGAGAAGAATATTTCTGCAAAAGCTGATGCCAGTCAAGTGTAAATACTTTTCATTTAAAAAATCTACTATTGAAATTTTGGTGTCTGTATTTTTGCCTCACCCTTCCTCCAAAGCAGTCTTGTCCTCTCTTCAAATATCCTTTACATCACCATAAGCCTCACATGCATCAGCTGTTTTCTGAACTAATATAATTTTTAATAAACCATTTCTGCTATTTTGATAATTTTGTGCTCAGTGTGATTCCTGTTAATATAAGTAGGATGATACTGTTGATTGCCAGTTTAAGTTACATTTGTTTGTCTCTCTACTTATGAGGAAAAATATAAATACCTTTCTACAGTTTAGATACAAGATAGACAAAATCTCCCTTTGACTCTTTTAGCAGAACACTTTGGCTTCAGATTTTTGACTTGTTTTATTCTTAGAGATGCTAGTTTTAAGGCAGCAATCGGTTTCTATCATAAAACTGGTTTGAATCAACTTTCCTCTAAGTGTTTACATCTTGGAAATTCTCCTATCGGAACATGCATCCATGTGTCTCAAAAACATAGAGTCACATTCATATCAGACCATATTGTTTTTTAATTATAACACAAAGTCTGTTAACAAAATCAGGCAGAACTTCTAAAGAAGGTTGAGTGAAAGCTGACTAAAGCTTACCGTTCAGCTGTAAATATCAACTCTCAGGTGAAGATCTTCGAAATTATAATTTGCTTGCTAAAGGAACTTCCTGCTTTCGTGGCAAGGACCAACCAACAGACTTCAGCAAGAAGTTACTCTGATAAATGAGTGAGTTGCCTTTTCAGGGCAAATTCTACTCAAAAATATTTATGAAGAAACAGTACAAACTGACAGCTTACCGCATTTCAAAGTGTAATAAGTAATGCTACGTGCAGTTGGAGTATTGTTGTCACTGATAATTGAAAAGTTTAGGGAACAGAAGCCCTTTCTTCAGAACTGAAATAAAAGCAATGAACTTCAAAGCTAAGTTATGAGTTTAAGAACAGTTGTTTTGAGTTTAATTAGATATTAATTATAGACTATGGGAGTTGCAGTGCATGAGAGAGGCTGGTGAGAACCTTGCAAGGAACCTACTACTATGAAACAGTAGTAAAGAACTGAGAAGTCTGCCTTTTTTATTGATTTAACTATAAAAAACCCAATCATATTCAGATTAAATGTATATGAATAAAGGTACACTGAATATATAATTTAGTTTTATTTTCTGTCCTACTGTAACAGCAGGGGTTGGAAATAACAGCTTTTACAGATTTCTCAGGTTTCTGGGCTGTCTTTGTATCATGTCTCCTTGGCTGAAAGGGGAGACCTGACTTTCCTTGATATCAGATATAACACGTTCTCAAACTGATCCTTGCCACTTAGAGAGCTCAGTTCCTATTCACCCTAGCTGAGTGCAACAACATAGGACTAAGACTCTTCTTTATTTGGATTAATTGTTTTTTAAATAATAATATGCCTTATTCATCCCAGAGTTGCTTTAGAGTTGCTTTTAATGCCAAGGTATGTTTCCAGAGTAAAGTGAGTTTATTCTAAGAGCAAAGGTTGAAATGTAGGAGGGGATGCAAATTAACAAAATAACAAAATTGTAATTTAAGATTAAGCTTACCAAGTAAGTTTTCCTTTCAATTGCTTCAAGTTCACAGTTAATTTAAAGGAGAGAAAGGGAGAACTATGGAATTTTCTTTTTCTGTCCCCATGGACTGGCTCAGTCTAAATAGCCTTCTCAGTCCATATGGTCATTGCTACTTAGTTTGGGATGGTTCTCCCTGTTCTTATGCATTATCATGTTCAATCCTGATAGTATTTCTGTTCAGTAAGAAGGAGAAAATTTTCCTTGAGGAGCTTCTGGTGTTAGTCTAGTGTGTTCATTTGAGTTTAAATTATCCTATTTTTGGAACGTTATTTAAGTTTCTGTCATAAGACATCTTCAGTGTTCATGCATTTTATTAGTTTTATTGTCTGCTATTCATTTAAAATTCTTTATAAAAATTGCACATAACACCACTAGAAATGATAGGGTTGGACATGCAACACTTCATTCCCTCCTCTCTCATTGTTCCTATTATCTTCTCTACATACTATTGGGACTACTGCTTTTAAAATTCCTCCCTTACTACTTTTGACTGCATCAGCATCAGTTGGCACAGCTTAAGGGTTCTCCTCTTTGCCAGCCAGTAGGTCATGATGGACTGTTTAGAGGCCAGGACTGGTAGTGTGTGGCAGAACCGGGAAGGGTGTGAACAGAAATCAGGTACTTGGGATGTTCAAGCTGTCAGCTGCACCAGGAACAGCCCAGTGCAATTGAACCTGTCACTTGATCAGAGCCTGAATGTTTCTGCAATTATATTAGGACTCTCCTGTATCATCAATGCCTTTCTCTCGCTTTGTGCCACAAGCAAGAAGCTGTTGCCGTCTGTTCTAGCGGATGAGCCTTCACTGCTCAGAGCAGCAGGACAGGCTGCTCAGCTCGGAGATCCAGAGACCCTGGAGGAAATAGACCAAGAGCATCACACCACCAGACACTGAGCATAAAAATACTTCATGGAGGTTTAATTTTGTTCATTGTATCTTAGCCTGATGTCCTGTCTGCTAAGTGTTCCTCTGCAAGCATGTGAGCGTTCTCCAAATGCAAATTTGTGAGATAATAGTCATAACAATGTAGTCCTCCCAACAACATGCCCAAAACTTTAATAAGTAATGTTCTGAGAACAGTGGTCAAAGATGTTTACTAGCATTCGGGTTTCTGAGAGTTACTTTAAGTCATATGCAAGCTCAGATATGTGTCCCATTTATGTAAGTGGTGTTACTTGCATAAGTGAAGCCATTTGCATAAAGTTCAACCATTCAGTCAAGCAGCACTCTCTCTAAAATTGCATAATGTGAACCTGAAACACTCTAGGATATAAATTTATCTTTCAGAAAACCTATCTGGGAAACTGAAGAAGCATTTTAGTAAATGAAATATACAATTGATATATATAAATTGACATATATATAAGTTCTTTTTTATTCTCGACAGTTCAGATAAATCATTATCACATTAGATACATTTATCCTGCTGTGCTTCATTCTTTTGACCCTCTATTCCATGTGTAAGAGCAGGGTTTGGCTAGTATCCTCTCCATGATTTTTGAGATTGATATTTATAATGATAGTAAATGTAACGTTTCTAAACTATACTGTAATTAGAGGGTTGATATTTAGGGTGATGAAAGATTGCATGAAAAGGCAGTATTCCTTCTCTTGTTTTGAGTCAGTAGCACCTTCATCACTTCTATGAAGATTAGGATATATGTCTGTGGATAACAAAATCTGTTCATAACATCAACTGTTATGGAAGTCAGAATAGTCTATTTCATGATGTTTTGTCCATAGGTCCTGGTTGTAGAGTGCAAATCTATCTGTCATCACTGCTTGTTTTGATCATCCTGCTCATAGTTTTGACATTTTTATTGACAAATTATGATCACATTTACTTTTAATAAAGAATTGAATAATAAAGATTTCATAGGACCACTATGTCTCCTTGTCTAGAAATTCTGTGAAAAAATGTAGAACAGACAACAAATTTAAAAGTACATAGCTATTCTGTGGAAATCACTACCAGAAAATGAAATCCTTCTTAAAGGCATTTTAAAAATACCAGCAACAGTAGAGATAATTTAAAATCGCAAAGGACATAAATCTTTAAGCCTTTTACTTTTAGTTATTAAGCCAAGCAATTCTTATCTGTTCTGTGGAAGAAATTTACGTGTAGGTTATTATGTCATTGACCTCTCAAAGTTCTGCACCTTTCTGAAAGATGCTAAGGGGAGAGAGAATGCTAAACCACTGATCCGATTCCCTAGTGCTGTAAAGTTGTTCCATCTCTTCCTAACTGTACTCATTTCTATTAGAGAGTTGTGTCACAGTGAAGAAATACTAACTTCAGGATCTTGCCATTTATAACCCTGCAGGGGACCCTTGAAGCTGACTGGAGCCCTGTTCCTGCAATGCTCCAGTCAAGTTAATACCATGAGCCGTGTGATTGATGTTCTTAGGACTGCACTCCCTGCTGTTTTAAACAGGAAGCTCTTCCAGTGTTACTTTAGCTCAGCGAACAAGGCCACTTCCTTAACAGTACAATAACAGGAATTCGATCAGAAACTTCAAAATTCAGTTCTCAAAGGCATGAAGATGATTGCTTTCATTCTTGCATTATCTGCAGTATTTAGGTATAAAAGTTATGGATTTTATTTGGAAAAAAGATGCTTTCCCCTTATTCTTTTCACAAAGAGGAATACGGGTTTTTTATGATTGTTAAAATATTGTTCCAGTTTTGTGAGAGATTTATCATTCTTCTTTCCTTCCCTAGTCTAGATTTATGTTGCAAAAATCCCAATATGATTCTGCAGGAAAATGCCATCAGCTACTTCTAACAGTTTTTTTCATCTTTTAATGTCCATGTGTGGTTCACCACTAAGAACAGCAATTTTAGACACATATTGTTTGAGTGCAGCTTGCTCAAGGGGCATCACTCAGTCATTTGCCTGCATTGATTTGCCACTTCTAACACAGATACAAGAAATATTACAACTAAATGAAACTGAATTATTTATACCGCAAAACGAAATAATTTGCCTCAGTTTTTACTGGTAAGATTTGCTTTCAGGGATCCTAGCCCATGGAGATTAGTGGAAAAGTCTGGAACTCTGAAGTCTTAACCTCAGTGGAGGAGGATTGAGTTAGGAAACATTTAAACAAATAGAGCGTACCCAAGTCCGTAGGATTTGGTGGGATTCAACCATGGATGCAGGGCTGCTCTCAATTGTATCTGTAAGGTTGTTAAAATCGGAAGACGTTCCTGGGGACTGTAAGAAAGCAAATATCCCACCTGTATTCCAGAAGGGCAAGAAGGAGAATCCAGGGAACTACAGCTTGTCAGCCTCACCTAAATCCCTAGGAGGGTGATAGAGCAAATCCTCACAGAAATGAATAGGATGAATAGGAGTCAACATGGATATAAGGGGAGGAAACCTCGCCTGACCAATCTGGCATCCTTCTGTGATGAAACACCTGGCTTTGTGGATGAGAGGAGAGTGGTGCTTGTTATTTGTTTTGGCTTTAACAAGGCTTTCAATGTTGTGTCCCATAACAGCCACACAGACAAACTAGTGCAGACTAGATAAATGAACAGTGAGGTGGACTGAACGCTGAATGAATGTCTGGGCTCAAAGGGCTGGGCTGGGCACAAAGTGCAGCTGGAGGCCAGTCACTCGTGTGGTACCATGGGGGTTGTTACCAGGTCTGTAGTGTTTATTCTCTTCATTAAAGACCTCGATGATGAGCATAGAGCGTACTTCATCGAGTTTCCAGACAACCCAAGGTTGAGAGGAGTGGTTGAGATCAGATGGATGTGTTGACATTCAGAGGGACACCGACAGGCTGAAGAAATGGGCTGACTCTTGCTCACGAACCTCATAAAATTCAACAAAGGGAAATGCCAAGTCCTGCAGCAGGTAAGGATTAACCCCATGCATTAGTACACATTGAAGCCTGGGAAGCAGTTTTGCAGAAAAGGATCCAGGGCTTTTGGTTGTTGACCACAAACCAGCAATATGCAGTTGCAGAAAAGGCAGCCAACAACATCCAGGCATTGCCAGCAGGTCAAGGGAAGTGATTCTTCCTCTCTAGTGAGACACTGGTGAGACCACACCTTTAGAACTGTGTCCTGTTCTGAATGCCCCAGCACATGAGATACCTGCATATAGTGGAGAAAGTTCAGTGAAGGGTCAGAAAGATAATTAAGAGAAAGGAGGATGTGTCATACAAGGAGAGGCTGAGAGAGCTGGGTTGTTTAATCTAGGGGAAAGAAGGCTCAGTAGGTCTTATCAATGTGTGTAAATACCAGAAGGAATTCAGGTAGTAAAAGACCCTGGAAACAGCATCTTTTCAGTGCTGCCCAGGAAAATTAAGTGGCAATGGGCAAATTGAAAGACAAGAAATTCTACTTAAATATAAGAAATAACTTCTTTACAGTGAGGTTGGTCAGACACTGAAACAGGTGTCCCAGAGGGGAGTCTTCAGCCTTGGAGATCCTTGAAATTCAGTTGAATAAGGTCCTGCACAACCTGCTGTAGTTGACTAATCTTTGAGCAGGGTAGGGCCTGATCTAGACATTCTGATAAGATCCCTTCATGATTCAACTATTACTCTTCTGTGATTCTATGAAATTAGGGTAATCAGAGAAGTTTGAGATCAATTCCATCATTTACAAATGGAACATAAGAGCATAAGGAGCTAGGTAAAACTTCAAGATACATTGTTGGCCAGGAGTTTCTATTCAACAATACAGGATTTGTGCATATTAGGAGTGCAATACATATAAACAAACAAATGCCTGCAGAACAGACTTAGACAGTTCCGTTTGGCACTCTACACTAATTTGCTGACAGACTTCCTCCAGATTGGGATTTCCAAATGTGGAGAGACCTTTGAATGGAAAAGTAATTTAAAATCCTTCTCAATTTCTGTTGAAATCTGTTGATTCAAGGAGCCTGCTGGGAAACCCTGTTATTCAACCACGCAGAGACTTGTATTTTTAATGTGTGTTTGAAGAACTCCATTCAACTGCCAAGTCCGAGAAATTGCAAGTTGTGGCTTTTATGTATATGTGCAACAATGTCACTAAGTAAAAGGGAAATAACATGAAGGTGTTTCTCTCCACCATTTTACTGAATCTTTGTTTAGTAGCCCACATATAGTTTCTGGATTTTGTCTGGGAATTGTCTGGTGGCAAGTTTTGGACGGTGCTAGGCATGGTGCTCAGGTAAACCACTACTTTTCCAGCAGTTTATTCTTAGTGGTGATTACACCTACTCTCGATTAAACTCTCTTCCCTTTTTTTTTTTTTCTAGGTATCCTTTATTTCCCCTCCCATCTCCTTGAGGGGCATGGCAGGTCATATACTTGGAGACACACCACACTTGAGCTTCAGGCGCTCTTTTGGATGAGAATTCAGACATTTCTCTTAGATCTGCATTGTCAGCTGTTTAGGCCTTAGTAAAGATTCAATAACTTCCTTTTTTTTCATGATAGTCTCCAATAGTCTCCTTTTGGCCGACATGCAATTAGTTCTGTCCAGAACAACTGCAAAAGCTTTTCCTCTTCTTTTCAGTAACAGATGGGTGCTCGCATGTTTGGAAAAGAAGATAAAGACTGGACATACATTTCTCAGCCATCTGTTTCCTTGACAATCTCTTTCTTAAAACTGTGTTATGGAAGAGGAGTAGCAGGGTCTCCAGCATGATGCTTCTACATAAATAAATAAAAAGGCATGGTTCCTGCTCAAAAATTTTACAGTAAAAAAAGAGAAATGCCATGAAAATCAGTTAAACCATTGAGGCTTCACAGAGATATGTATGTTGAACAGGGATAAAGCTGCATGACGTAACACAGAAAATATTAATCAGTTCAATCTTTGCAATATATATCTCATATATACAATTCCATCCATAGAGCCTACAAAAAAAAAGGCAAAATTTCACGTATAAAATTTTGCAGCACTATAGAAGAATATGAGTGTGGTGTGGTTTGTATCTGACATAAAAAGCCTGCTGACAGATGTGTTTGTGTTGAAAGCACCAAAAAGTCTATGCTGCTTAATTGTATCATTCTCCCCCTTGCTCATGTAGATACTTGGGTTTGTTCTTCAAGTTGGAAAGTGCAAACCTTTTTTTTGTTTTGGTTTGGTTTTCATTTGTTTGGGTTTTTTTGTTATCCTACTCTACGTTTTGAAACTTATGTGAGGTCATAATAGCCCTGTGCATGCTGTGCTGCTTGGAACTTTTGGCTGTATTTTCCTGGGAGGAGCATTCCTGGTTTCCTACAGGACCCAATAAAACAACCTTTTCCCTTTGGGAAAGTGATTTGTGCTTTTTATTAGCCTGAAGCTAGAAGCTATTTTAATCCTCCAAAGTCTGCACTTTACTGAGTTAAACTCTGACTTTCCTGCTTACTGTTGTAAATTAGAAAAAAAACCCCAAAACAATAAAACAACAAAACAAACAAACAAAAAAAAACCCAAACAAAAAAAACTGCCAAACTCAAACCAGGAATAAAAACATGGATCTTCTTTATGTCTGCAAGTCATGTTTTCTTTTTGGGGAACAATGCACAGACTTACTGCACAGAGGCATTACAGCACCAAGGAGGAGATAAAGCAGGAAGGAAGCAGTGCAGATATTGAAGATCTGACACCTTGTGGGCTTTTCAGAGCAGGATAACCTGCCTCAAATCTGTAGTGTGTCAGTCAAGAAGTGGTAGAGGTTGGCTACCCTGGACTGGTGTTGGCAAGTCAACTATCAGACTCAATAGCTAAGTCATGTAATCATGAACACATCTGAAATATTACCTGGTTTTTAGAATGTTCTAGTTATAGGATACAAACATGCCCTTGATTGTGCTACTTGAAAGAGCCACGTTAGCCTCAAACAGTAGTATTCCCTTGTCCTGCAGGAGTAGGGCACTTGGGGAACATGCACAAGCACCCATTTGGATGAAGGCTCTGCTTCAACATTTTCTGAAACAAGTGAGCACTCATCTCCTTGGACAGCCAAAACCTACTGCTATACATACAGTTCTCTGTCATGGTTTAGGGGGAACTGAGTGTGTCATCTGACATGGCAAACTGACACAATATGGGATGTGCAGAACATTTTGTTCTTGGTTGCTCAAAGGTAACAGAGTTCCACAGTCATAAAACAGTCACCTAAGCAATGTTGACCTAAGCCAAGAGGCACTAGTGAAATAATGTTGAATCTGTTTAATTCCCTGCTCTTTATGGATACTTTAATAAGTAGTTGCCTGCAACCATGTACAGTGTTAAGTTGCAAAATACCTTGCAACACGTTGTCCTCATTTCTTACAGGCTGTGTGGTCTATATTTGCTTAAGCTTCTTGTGTCTGTGGCTGTTCTGCCCAGGGTAGTTTATCACAGATAAATTTTTTGATTTCTTTAGGCAAGCATTTAATTATTGTGGGGAAGAGTATGACACATTTAAACAAAGAACCGTATGAAATTCGCAAAATGTACAAGGAAATATTTAAGGATCCCCATCAGATTGCTAAGAAAAAGTAAATGTACTTTAGAACTGTGGTAATGTATGAAAACAAGCCAAAATTCAACTTCTGAAATGTTAGGACTAGGGTGTGAGTTGTAAATTTCTTCTTCACTTGAGGGTTTTCTTTTCCTATAGACCTCTTCTTCACTTGGAATGGGCTAATGAGGCCACTATATAAGGTCACACAAGCATCTCATAAAATGCTCATCTTTGTTTTTTTTTGTTCTCTGAGAAGCAACAGACCAAATATTCGGAGGAGTTTGTGATGCCTGCCTCTGAACCTGGAGGGAAACTTGCTAGATAAGGATCATGTGTCCTTGTGCCTGTAGGAAAATGTGCCAGTGTTAGGGCTTGTACAAATTGTTGTTTCTGCGTGAGTGTTTTTGGACCATCAAACTGAGCCAACGCTCGAAGTGTTTCTGGTCTATGTCTACCTTTCAGGGTTTGTAATTCCCACATGCCTGTAATAATTTTTATGATTTTTTGCCTCTTAATGTGAGTATAGAGTTACATTTTCTCCTGGCCTTACACTGTGGTGACCATATGCTCATGCTCCTCTGTTTTTACAGTGTTTGCTTTTTGCAATGGGAAAAAACAGTCCCTTCAGCATTTCTTTTCAGATAGCAAGACCTGGATTTCAATGTGAGAATTAATTACTTATACATTTCAGGATCTCAGTTTGCAGATTTAATTTTATTTTGTGTCATTTCCTGTTTGAACTCAGCAGACCTCAGAGGCTTCTGGTAAAATGTATCAAGATGACAACCGATCACATTGTGAGAAAGTGAGTTTTGTTATGTGTTACTTTGTTTAAATCACCTTTAGCTGCTTACTGACTTCTAATGGAAGTGATTTGCCTCTTGGCAAAGCCTTGGGCTTGTTTGACTTTCTTAGAGCCTAGGCCACCCACTGCTGATATGAATATCTTAGAGATCCCTGAATAGAGAAGAGAGGGAATCTCCAAGGCCAGCATGGCCTGAACATTTTCTTCAGGCTGTGCAAAATTTTAAAATAGCCTTATGAATACATAATATGTAAGTATAATGAAGAATGTTTTGAACTACCGAAGCTCGAACAAAAATTGCACTATTAATTGATCATATCCATTGCCTAAAGTGCTTTTCCCCTCAAATATTGTCAATTATCACTTTATAGATGGAATTGGAAGAGTGCTAATCTGAAGTAACTACTTTTTGAATTATACCTGCAAACCAGCATTCCCATAAGGAGAGCTTATCTGCCACAGCACAGGGGGCAGAAGTGAGTGGTGAGCAGTATATTACAAGGATATCCTATGATACAGTTCTACAACTGTTAATGCTCCAAGGGACCCTTGCATTGGCTGCTGCACTGCCTGGGACAGTTTCCACCTAAAACACACCTCTGGTGACTTTTAATGTTAACAAATGTCACCCACTAAATCAGCCTCATGACTGAAAAGCTAAATCACAACTTAACTGTGCTAAAACTTCCCCTTAGACTAATTCACAAGAAATATCCTTATGAAGATGATGATGGCGATGACTGTTATTAGTGAAGTTGCAGCATTTACCACACATCACAAACCATCCTCACGTAGGGGACAATGCTCTATGAAAATGTATATTTACATCTCCAAGATATTATCTTGGAGAAAGAGATTTAAGGAGATGGTTGTCTTAACAGTTCTGCTGCAGTCACTGAGACTGTGTTGGAGAAGCTGCTGTGCCGTTGTTGTGGTTCTGAAACAGCAGATCTGTCAACAATGTCTCACTGTGAAGAAGCTGGCCAACAAGTATCCAAGGCGGTTTCTTTTAGGGGAAAAATACTGGATGAGATTGTTTCCTTTGTAAATCACTATTCCACACCTGACTGGAGACAGCATTCAAACTAAGTAATGAAGCACAAGCTGTCAGCTACCTCTCAAAGTTATTTCCCATATGAGTTGGCCATACTTGTCTGCAAGTGTTGTAACAACGCCTTTATTTGATTTTTTATTCACATAATTGCATATTTTAAAATATTTTAACCTTTTGTGGCAGTTGCTGGGACATGCTTTATTCCATCATTTAAAAAAAACAACCCTATGGGAATTCAAAGTGATACAATTGTTCAATTTATGTATATAAAAAGCCCTCCAGTTGGCAGTCATCCAATCAGTTGGCAATCCAGTTGGCAGTCATCATGCAATCAGAAGTCCTAAGCCTCTTATTTTGTTTCTTCCATTTCTAATTGTAGATTGTAACCATCTATCCAGAAATCTTCTCCCTGTTGTACAGAAACATTTCTAAAACAGTAACAATGTCAGTGTTTGATGTTTTGAGGGTATCATTCAGAGCATGGAAGGATTTCTTCCAGTGCACCCAGTCCCCCAATAATTCTTCCAGTGTCTGGGGGAACTGTTTTTAAGGAAGTTGCTTCAGACTCTGTGTTAGGACAACTGGCCACATTTGTATTGTAGTAACATTCCATGGCATGCCCTTCTACTCTCTTCTGATTTTTTTTCTCCTTTGAAAAAGTGACTTGTGAAAATGAAGAGGATTGCAGAAAGTTCTATACTGAAGGCAATATAAGCATATTACTGGGCTCTACTTAGCAAGGACTGAAAGTTAGAGCATGTCCAGGCATGTTTCAGACCCATTGCCTTTCAGGAAGTTAGTATCATGTGCCTGATGCTCCATTGAATTGCTATGTGCACCCTCCCTCAAAATGGCATTGCTGCAATGTGCTTAATATAGCAGCTGAAGTCATGGGGGCCATTGTGTTCCTGCTGGGATCTGACCAGGATTTGACTGCACTTTTCCTACTGATCAACTGTATGTCAGGAACGTGTATGACTTGGGCTGGCAGCCTGAGGCAGCCCCTGGTAATGAGAGGCTGCTGGACAAACATAGAGTTGTACAACACTGCCTCAGTAAAGCAGCGCAGTGGGAAAGTTTGTCCAAAAGGCAAAAGAGCAGGAAATTTGGAGATGGTGAGTGAAGGATGTACTGGCTGAAATCCCAGCAGCCTGTGGTTCTGCTGCAGCCATAGTGTAAATGAGCAGGATGAAGTAGGAACAGCAGCTGAAGCAGGTGTAGGAGTGAAATCTGAGCACCCCAAGACAGGCTGCCCTTACGCCACAGAGCAAATAGAGAAGCACAAAGGGCTGTTCTTCCCAGGAGGTCTGGACAGAGGAGTGAGCAGAAGCTCATACCCGGCCCAGCTGAGCATTGGTTACTGGTGTGTGCTTGAGGAGGCCTCGCCATGGAAGTGCTTGCAGAGCTGCTGGAGCACTGTCAGGCAGATTTGCAACTGTGCAGCCATGCAACACAGCACTGCCATGGCCAGTAACAGGTCACCAGCTTTGTCCTGAGTCTGCAGGACCTCAGGCTCTGCCTGAGCTTTTCCTGGCCTGCCACTTAGATTAGCTGTGGCAGCAACTTCTGTCGCTGACCAAGTGTCTGTATCTGATGTGTTTCACTTCTGTGGTAGACCAATAGTTTTGTATAGAGAGCAGTAACAAGCAGTTGTTCTGGGTAGAAAGAAGTGTTTACAGTCCTGACACCATGATGTCGTGTAGAGCAACACAGGGCTGATATGGTGGTGGAGGCATAGAGCAGTGGAGACACGGAATGCAGTGTAGAGGTGTGCAGGTGGGGTGGGTGTTACGAGTGCTCAGGCTGGCACTGAAGACCCCACAGCCATAAACCAGCTCCATAATGGTCAGCTAAAGGACCCTGCAGACCTGGAGCTGGGCAAAGCTGGGTTAGGAGTGACAAAGAAAGCAAAGGAATAGTATGTAATACACATACATAGGACCATGTATAGTAAATCTGGATGTTATTTGGACCTACAGACCAACAAATATGTAAATGTGTGTAGTTAGACTCTAACTATAAGGAAGATTGCTATTACTGTAACTTTGTCCACATATAAATATCCTACCCACATCTTATTCTTAGTTTTTCTGTAATAATTTGATCTCATCATCATGGCTAGGCTTCGCGAACGAAGATTTGTGAAGGACTCTACCCACGCTTGCTACAAGTGCGCTGATGGCTAAAAAGGCCAATGCGAGATAGACACGTCCGGTTGCAAAAGGCACAGCAGAATGACTCCCCAGGTGGTACCGACAGGACGCGGTTCTTTCTGCGTTGTCTTTTCTCCTCGAGAGTGATCCTGCGTGTATTCTCCAAAGAAGCAGCAGCGTTGTGGATAGTGTGTCTCCAGGCCTCCCGAATGGAGGCCAGAGCAGACCAGTGATGGTGATCAATATGGCCAAGGCTGAGACGTTGTTTCAGAGAGTCCTTATATCTCCTCTTCGGGGCTCCTCTCTTGCGGCAGCCAGTGGCAAGTTCACCATAGAGCACAATCTTAGGGAGGCGGTAGTCCTTCATCCTGGAGATGTGCCCTGCCCAATGCAGCTGTGTTCACAGCAACATGGCCTCAATACTCGTAACCCCTGCCTGTTCAAGAACAGACGTATTGGTCACATAATCTGTCCAGTGGATGTTTAGGATTGTACGGAGGCAGCGTTGATGGAAGCGTTCTAAGAGTCGTAAGTGGTGGTGGTAAATGACCCATGATTCAGATCCATATAAAAGAGTGGACAGTACAACGGCTCTATAAACACTGATCTTTGTACTTTTCTTCAAGTGATTGTTTCACCAAACTCTTTTATGGAGTTTACCAAAAGCTCTAGACTAAGGTAGATTCCTGAATTAAGTTGTGAAGATTTGGATTATACTAATATTAAATTCTTACCTTTACTTATAAGGAACACTTCTTTTTTGCCTATAAGCAAGATTTTAAACACAACAAAATTGAACATATGTTTTCTTTATTTGTACAGCTATTGCAGTGTCCCAGGAAGGGAGGCACTGTCCTGAGTGGTCTCTTTGTGGAGCAACCCGGTCCTTCCCAAAGTATGGCTGAGGGAGCAACTAGCAAATGCATGGCAGAGGGGAACCAAGTACGTAATCATCTTCATTCATCCAGCACATGTTTTCACTATGTGACTACATCCTTGTTTCTCAACAGTTATAAGCTTGAGTTTTCTTAATTTAACATATGATCTAATGATGTGCTTTTGACACTACCATAAAACCATTGTCCTTAGTACTATTTTTTCCTCTTCAGTATTCTGAAAAACCTCTAGATTGAACACAAGAATACTCAGGAATTCAGATTTAAATGCTAATCTTTGTTTACAGATAAACAATAGTAATTAATACTAATTGCATGTGTACAGTTCTTATACAGGAAGTGCATAGCACTTTACAAATATTGATGGAATTAGTCTGATAGTGCAAAGAAAATGTAAGTCAGCATGAATCTGAGCACTCATCGTGAAACAAATCTGATAATGCATGTATGTCATAAAAGTGTGTAATGGTTTATGCTGATTTACTAAGCCTGTTGACTCACTATGTAACCAAAACCCAGTTCAAGGAACTGGGGAGTGGCTGTGTAGGATGAGGGGTAAGGACTGTACAGTCTGGAAGGGTTTACTAGGGTAGGACACTGTAAACAGAAGGCAGAAAACTTTTTATTTCCTCATTTTATTTCTTTATTTATGGTTGCTAAATTCCAGAAAGAGACAAGTTACACTGATAGTGTCATTGAGAAGTCTGGGCTCAACATTTCTTCATATTAGAGCTGCATCTGCTTTGAGATGGGAAATTTGAAGAAGAGAGTATAAGAGGAATGCTAGAGCAGCAAGTATCACCTCTGCTAAGCCAGTCTCTGGCTTGATTTGACAACCACCTCACGTATTTCCTTTTATAAATTAATCAAATCAGTTTAAAAGCTCTGTGTTACATTGTTTGACCTTATAAATCCCATCAGAAAGTTTTTTTTTAACTCACTAGTTTGTTCTAGTGTCAGTAAAAATCAGCTGGGGTAACTTGATACCTACTATGTGCTTTAATTTGAAGTGCACCCTTCCTTTCATCTGCTTCTTTAGCACAAAATGTCCTTTAAAGTCCAATTCCCACTGCTGGCCCTTACAGGGCACCTGGCATTGTTGCTGTTTCCAGTATTTTTCCAGTTGTTTTTTTCACTTGTTGCCAGTGCCCTAAAGTAATCAATACAAGTCATTTGCTCTAAGTGCAGCAATTTGACTACAGTGAACTGCATTTTCTATCACTTTTCTATGTGTGTTTTAGGTGTTTTCTTTAATTACTCCATTCATACATTTCTGCATTATTTTGAAGGAGCCACTCAGTATGCTGGATTGGATTGACAGCCCAGAATTCAGTATTCACTTCTCCTGCCTGGCATTACAGAATTTTTTTTCTTTTCCACTGGCAGTGTTCATGGATCCTTAGCAGAAAGAATGGAGATCGAGTTAACAAAGCTGTACACTTCCTTTGCTGGCATTAAATAAATGCTGTACATTTGGAGTAATTTCAGACCTTCAATCCACTTTAAGTCATTTTCAAACCATTGTCAGACAGCCAGGGGAACCTACTGAGCTCTCCTACTCTTAAAAAAAATGTTGCTTTTGCATTAGTATAGCTGATTAATTTTGCTTTCTAAGGACACATTCTAAAAATCAGATATAAAATGTGATTGAAAAACAAGCCATGAGTTTTCAGTACTACCTGACATAAATCACAACCTGTCACCAGCCAGTGACTGACTCCATCCCATGAAGTGGGTAAGTCCTAATTGTAACATGCTTCCTGCTTCCTGCAATTCAGATGGTTTTTAACATCTTTCACCATTAACATCTTCCAATATAACTGCAATGCTTGCTTTTATTCTAGTATTAAACAACAGTGCATGTTGTGTGGTAGACTGTTGACGTGGAAGTCACGGACTCTGC
>VZRE01001658.1:0-11883 GCA_013396775.1 Cephalopterus ornatus
GAGACTATTTACAAGGGCCTGTAGTGACATACAATGGAGAATGGCTTCAAACTGAAAGAGAGCAGGTTTAGATTAGATATTAAGAAGAAATTCTTCCCTGTGAGTGTGGTGAGGCCTTGGCACAAGTTGCCCAGAGAACCTGTGGCTGCCCCATCCCTGGGAGTGTTTAAGGCCAGGTTAGATGGAGCTTTGAGTAACCTGTTCCAATGGAAGGTGTCTCTGCCCAAGGCTGGGGTTGGAGCTAGATAATATTTTAGGTCCCTTCCAATCCAAACCATTCTATGATTCTTAATTTCTACCTTAAAAAACTTTTGCCACAAAATCTACAAAATTTCTTTTTGGTAGTAGGTAGACCATTAGCAAATCATTCGTTAATTCTTTTGGATTCATTTTCACTTCTGTCTGCTGCCTGAAAGAGTCAGTACCAACATTTTCTATCCTGTCAAAGAGTATTTCTTTCTAGGCTATCAGACTTTATGATATAATTGCAAACTCTCTTGCTGATATTCATTTTATGTGGTGTATTCTGAGAGAAAGATAGAGAAAAAACAAAGGATGCCTTCCTAACCTGTTAGCTGTTACCTTCACACGACAGGGTCTAGTCTCTATGTCACCACAGCAAGGAAAGGCACTACGTCACACACAGACACACAGTAAGCACTAACATCACGATCAGGAGAGGTCCTGATGAATTAGGCAATAAAAATTCAAATTCTGAATATAAACTGCTGTAACACTATGAAGAACCATTCATTTCAGTGCCACTATGATGACTGATGCCAGTGTCTGTGAATGCAAGGGCAAATCTAGATATCCGTAAAGTGTTTTGAAGAGCCACTACAGAGCTCCCCAACTAAGGCCTTCTGCTTAGCTAAGTTCAAGATCCTGTACTCTGAAATGTGAACAGTGGTAACAGACTTACACTATGGGATTCTTCTTCTTCAGTAAATCTTTTACTGAGAAATTATTTTCAGAACAATGTACTGAGGGGAGAAAGGATTTTGAGAGAACACTCCCTTTAGACTTTAAAAAAAAAAAATTTAAGAAGGAGTTCAGCCATAAAATAGAAGGATAATGCTTATAAAATATTTAGAAAATAATGACAGCAATAAAAATATTCACTTGAGTATACTAATTCAAGTCCTAGGATGTTTGCATTTACAACTTTAGCCACAAGAGAGTTTCTCAGGGAAGCTACGAGCACCAATAACCTACAGTTTGTGATGGCTCATGTTGTCTAGCTCTAATCTATTTTTCTAACATTTCCCCCCCAAAATACAGGATTTCCACTGCAAAATTATTATATTGAATTCTATTCTAATATCATCGGTTTTAACTTTAATGTTTCCTCGAACTTTTTCTCAAAAATTGGTGGTGTTGCAAGACAAACCTACTTCTTGCATATTTATTTTTAAAAAACTAATTCAAGTTACCTCAGAATGAAACTGTGGAAGAAGCAGTTAATTTGTGGGTGATTATATTACAAATCTTTAATAAATTTGTTTTTTAGAAAAGAGTCTTCCGAGACGTATTTAATCAGATTGCAATATAACCCCATGTATTGCATCCCTAATTACATTGTATCATTTAGTTAATTTGGTTTGTATTTCAACTATTAAAATTCATGATTTATACTTACGAAATTAAAATGATCAAACACACTTGATAAAGCCAGTTTTAGAAATAGATTAAGTAATTTTCTACTATCATGTAATTATGTTAACACTAGGGTTCATTTTAATTAGGAAAGGGAGCCACAGAAAAGTTAGAACACTTTGTATCAAATACAAGTAGAATAGCCATGTCAACTTTTTTCACAAGAACATTTGCGAGGCTGGTGGCATATAGTAAAGTTTACTTCAATGTAGCAAAACTTATGCAGTAATACTAGCCCAGGGCTGCAACATTCCCTGTTTCACAGTGTTCCAGGTTACTCAGACTATAAGGGCTGACCCTTTCCCTCGCATTTCTAGTTGTACTAGTAGCACTTGACAAGGAAAGAGAGAGAGCAACCAAATATTCTTTTTGAGATAAACAATTTTTTTGAGAACATCCACTGCCCACTCCTTAGCATTGTCATAGAGTTATAGAATGGCTTGGGTTGGAAGAGATCTTAAAGATCACCTAAGTCCAACCCCCCTGCCACAGACAGGGACACCTTCCACTAGAGCAGGTTACTCAGAGGCCAACCCAACCCGGCCTTGAAGAATTCCAGGGATGGGAAAGCCACAACCTCTCTGAGCAACCTGTTCCAGTGCTTCACCACTCTCACAGTAAAGAATTCATTTCTAATATCTAATCTAAACCCACTCACTTTCAGTTCCAAGCCATTCCCCCTTGTCCTGTCACTATAAGACAGATTTGTAAATGGTCTCTCCCCATCTTCCTTGTAGGTTCCCTTAAGATACTGGAAGGCCACAATTAGATCACTCTGAAGCCTTTACTTCTCCAGGCTGAACAATCCCAATTCTCTCAGCCTGTCCTCATAGCAGAAGCGCTCTACTCATTTTCTGAGCCCCATTCAACATCCCTTAAACATTTCCAAGGATGGGGTATCCCCTTCTCTGGGCAAACTGTTCCAGTGCCTCACCACCTTCACAAGGAAGAATTTCTTCCTAATTCCAATCTAGATCTACTATCTTTCAGTTTGAAGCCATTCCCCCTTTTCCTGTCACTGTAAATAGTCTCTCTCCATCTTTCCTATAGGCTCTCTTCAGGTACTGGAAGACTGCAATTAGGTCACCCTGAAGCCTTCTGTCCTCCAGGCTGAACAATCCCAATTGTCTCAGCCTCTCCTCATAGTAGAGGTGCTCCAATCGTTTTCTGATAACATCCTCACAAAAGCAGAATAATCTTGAGCTATAAGCCACGCAGACTGCTAGTAAGGGTGCTAATGGGACAAGTCAGCACAGGCTGTGTGAAAACTACCAGGAGGACTCTGGATTCCCCAGAGCAGGGACACGTACCAAGTGTTCCTTCTTCATTGCAGACTAGAGAGTTCTTCCATGAAATTAGATGAAAGAGCAGGTAGAATGATAGAAAAAATTAGGTTGGAAGAAGCCTACAGATGTCATCCAATACAACCTTTAAATGTGCACCTCTGAGAATTCCTGGCTCCATCCATTCCACGAAGTAGTAGAAAATGGGTATCAGATCCCCCTGTAGCATTCTCTTCTCCTCAGCATTTTCTGATATGATGTACACCTCAGGTACCTAACGGCCGTAGTGGCCATCCCCTGCAGTCTAATCCATCTATCACAGAATCACAGAAACAATTACATGGGGAAAAACTCATTGAGTCCAACCTATGACCAAACACCACCACGTCAACTAGACCATGGCACCAAGTGCCACATCCATACCTTCCTTGTAGTGGGAGGACACAAAACCCAGAGGATTTTACTGCTTCCTGACAGCAGATTTTTTGGCAGAGATGTAATATTAATTGTTTAACTTGTGGTCATTTCCCATAATTATGTTCAGAACACTGGGAATGGCCCACCAATAGATACACAAACCTAAACCATGCTTTCATTCTCTGATGGGTTTCTGTGATCATATTCTGTAGTGATTCTTCATGTTATGCATAAAATATTCACTTTGCTCCTATAAAAGAAATACACCTTTTCCTAGGAGCAAAGAATCACAGAACTATGAAGAAAGGGTCCTGGTCCTGCTATTTCAGTTCAGGGATCAAACAGAAGCACCCAAACTAAAAGCAAAGCTGTTCTCAGCTCTGAGTACAATTAGTAGAAAAGAATAGTCATCTCTAAGGAGACCCATTCACCANGTTACTCAGACTATAAGGGCTGACCCTTTCCCTCGCATTTCTAGTTGTACTAGTAGCACTTGACAAGGAAAGAGAGAGAGCAACCAAATATTCTTTTTGAGATAAACAATTTTTTTGAGAACATCCACTGCCCACTCCTTAGCATTGTCATAGAGTTATAGAATGGCTTGGGTTGGAAGAGATCTTAAAGATCACCTAAGTCCAACCCCCCTGCCACAGACAGGGACACCTTCCACTAGAGCAGGTTACTCAGAGGCCAACCCAACCCGGCCTTGAAGAATTCCAGGGATGGGAAAGCCACAACCTCTCTGAGCAACCTGTTCCAGTGCTTCACCACTCTCACAGTAAAGAATTCATTTCTAATATCTAATCTAAACCCACTCACTTTCAGTTCCAAGCCATTCCCCCTTGTCCTGTCACTATAAGACAGATTTGTAAATGGTCTCTCCCCATCTTCCTTGTAGGTTCCCTTAAGATACTGGAAGGCCACAATTAGATCACTCTGAAGCCTTTACTTCTCCAGGCTGAACAATCCCAATTCTCTCAGCCTGTCCTCATAGCAGAAGCGCTCTACTCATTTTCTGAGCCCCATTCAACATCCCTTAAACATTTCCAAGGATGGGGTATCCCCTTCTCTGGGCAAACTGTTCCAGTGCCTCACCACCTTCACAAGGAAGAATTTCTTCCTAATTCCAATCTAGATCTACTATCTTTCAGTTTGAAGCCATTCCCCCTTTTCCTGTCACTGTAAATAGTCTCTCTCCATCTTTCCTATAGGCTCTCTTCAGGTACTGGAAGACTGCAATTAGGTCACCCTGAAGCCTTCTGTCCTCCAGGCTGAACAATCCCAATTGTCTCAGCCTCTCCTCATAGTAGAGGTGCTCCAATCGTTTTCTGATAACATCCTCACAAAAGCAGAATAATCTTGAGCTATAAGCCACGCAGACTGCTAGTAAGGGTGCTAATGGGACAAGTCAGCACAGGCTGTGTGAAAACTACCAGGAGGACTCTGGATTCCCCAGAGCAGGGACACGTACCAAGTGTTCCTTCTTCATTGCAGACTAGAGAGTTCTTCCATGAAATTAGATGAAAGAGCAGGTAGAATGATAGAAAAAATTAGGTTGGAAGAAGCCTACAGATGTCATCCAATACAACCTTTAAATGTGCACCTCTGAGAATTCCTGGCTCCATCCATTCCACGAAGTAGTAGAAAATGGGTATCAGATCCCCCTGTAGCATTCTCTTCTCCTCAGCATTTTCTGATATGATGTACACCTCAGGTACCTAACGGCCGTAGTGGCCATCCCCTGCAGTCTAATCCATCTATCACAGAATCACAGAAACAATTACATGGGGAAAAACTCATTGAGTCCAACCTATGACCAAACACCACCACGTCAACTAGACCATGGCACCAAGTGCCACATCCATACCTTCCTTGTAGTGGGAGGACACAAAACCCAGAGGATTTTACTGCTTCCTGACAGCAGATTTTTTGGCAGAGATGTAATATTAATTGTTTAACTTGTGGTCATTTCCCATAATTATGTTCAGAACACTGGGAATGGCCCACCAATAGATACACAAACCTAAACCATGCTTTCATTCTCTGATGGGTTTCTGTGATCATATTCTGTAGTGATTCTTCATGTTATGCATAAAATATTCACTTTGCTCCTATAAAAGAAATACACCTTTTCCTAGGAGCAAAGAATCACAGAACTATGAAGAAAGGGTCCTGGTCCTGCTATTTCAGTTCAGGGATCAAACAGAAGCACCCAAACTAAAAGCAAAGCTGTTCTCAGCTCTGAGTACAATTAGTAGAAAAGAATAGTCATCTCTAAGGAGACCCATTCACCAACATCTGACTCACACTTTAGAAATCTGTCTCTCAAGAGACCTGACTTTTCTGAGAAAAGCACAGACTTTTTGAAAATCTTAATTTTATAGTAAAATTATTAGCTGATTTTGCTACTTTATTCAGTTATTCAGTAAATATACCTTTAGATACATGCAAAACAAACAGCGCAGGTTTCTTTGTTGTCTAGAAGACTAAATAATCTGTTGGCTGTATTCCACATCATTAGAACATGACAAATAGTTGGACACATTTGGAAATTAAAGTCTCTCTCAGCAGGTAAAATGCAGCAAAATGGCTTCTTGAGGTGCAGAGATCAGGTGCAAGACAAATGGGTCAGAAAACTCCCTGGACAGACTCTGAATTGGAGGGGAGGGAGGACACAGAGGTACAACCAAGTGCCTGAGTGCAGGAAACTGCTGTCATGTTAAACACCCTTTCCACAAGCAGGTTCCCTTATCAGCTGCATCTTAAGCATGACTGAGTCATAAAATAACCACAATGAAATGAAAAAGAAAAGAGGATACAAAGGGAATACACAGGCATCAAATGCTCCCTAAAAATAAGGTTGAACAGCACTGACTATTTTAATAACAGTGCAAACAATACAGAAATTTATATGTTGAATTATGAGATATATTGATAAATGTTAACCTGTGCCAACAGCTGCACAAGTGATAGCATGGCCATAGGCCGCTAAATATTCTTTTATGATACTGAAAGCTCACTGCCTTTTGGTCAGAAACCCAAGTGGTCAGTAGAGCATGTAATAACCTACAGGCCTCTGCTTAGTTTGATTGCTGATCATTGCCACATCATTGACTTTAAACTGCAGGCCCTGGCTACACAGGCACTAAAATATTCACCTCTCCCGCATCCACTTCAATCTGACTGTTAACTTACATCCCCTCAAAATAAATTCCAGTGAATATGCACCCTTACAGCTATTGCAGAGCTTTAGGAGTACCTCAACCTGAGGAATTTTTTAACAAAGACAAGGCAATTCTAGAAATGTTTCTTCCTAAAGCACATTTTTCTTCTTCGTACTGACAGTAATACTGTACAACATATTTGCATGGATTAAGAGGTCTTTGATGGGTGCCATTGCATATACAAACTAGCAATTTTTGCCCTTTTATGTTAATATGGCATTAAGACTAAAAAATTTCCTCTTTTCTAAAGTATGCAGTGGAATATCTCTCTCACACATCATCATCTAGATACAATTCCATATAACTGAAAGCAAAAAGCAAAATAAGAATATTTTTCTAGCTCTCTTTCCCTTAGTCATTATTCCATAGATAAGGGATTTATTCTGATCATGGTAGCAGGTGATCTATTATTTTGTTGCTCCAGAAATAGACAGCTGAAAAGAGGTTTTGAAATGGAAATCGTGACATTTATTGAGTAATAATCTCATACCACCATTTACAGGAAGCAGGTGGTAGCTGTTTACCATTGCAGACAGATGGAAGTCCTGCAGTGGAGTTATTTTTTTCTGTTAGATAAATTAGCTTAAATAATTCAAGCATTTTCCCCCTGCCTGATTAGTGCTTTGTGCAAATTTAAGTATTTAAAGATTGTTTTACTATTGAGCAAAATGTTGAACGGCTCATATTGTTTTTACCTTTTGAGCCTCCATGAATCAGATTTAGCTTTTCTAAAGGATAAAATAACTATTTAATATCCCCAAAGGAGACGCTGCATGAGGGCGAGTAGCACCATGAAAACTTCTGCTCATGTTAATTTGGAAAAAAAATTCCAACTGAGCAAACTTGCATAGAACACTACCCTGAGTGCCACAGCCTATCCATGGTAGTTGGGAGGATGCACCAGTGATACCACTCACACACATAGTCTTTGCCACCTCAACCGCATGCTTAGAATTTCAATTGATGAATAATTTTAATCTCTCTGTTTAAACAAGCAGTTTTCAAAACACAAATATAGTATCTCTAAAGCTGCTACATAGTTTCCAGGAGAATGGATTCGTTTGCTCACCTCTAATGCCTCCAATGTTTATGAATATGTTTTATGGCAAAAAAAGTTTTGTAACTCAGAATACAATTTTGCGGTTTTTTTGTTGTTTTGGGCATTTTTTGTTGGTCAATGATGGGATTCTTTTCCTTAAGGAAGGATATGAAAGGAAGAGGAACAGAACGAGAAAGTATAAATCACCTTTTCATGGGGCTCTGCCATGAAAAAGAAAAAGAAAGAAAAAATTAAGGAAAAGGAAAAAAAAGAGAAAGAAAAGAAAGAAATAAAGAAAGAAAGAGAAAGAAAGAAAGAAACAAAAAGAAAGGAAGAAAGGAAGGAAGGAAAGAGAAAGAGAAAGAAAGAGAGCGAAAGAGAAAGAGAAAGAGAGAGAAAGAGAGAGAGAGAAAGAGAGAAAAAAGAGAGAAAGAAAGAAAGGAAGGAAGGAGAGAGAGAAAGAGAGAAAGAAAGAGAGAGAGAAAGACAAAAAGAGAGAAAAAAAGAGAAAGAAAGAAAGAAAGGAAAGAAGGAAGAAAGAAAGAAAGAAACGCAATAATTGTGTATTCACCCTTCTCATTATGCTGGCATTGAAGAGTTATGTTACCTAAGCAGTCATCCAATCCTAAAAATCAACACATCACTAACTAAGACATATTACCACATTTCCCTAGAAACTAGGATTTGTTTCCGAAGTTGTATAGATCTGATTGACTGTTACACCTCTTCACATGTACTTGTTGAAACTTCTGGTCTGGATCTTTCAAACTATTCAGCCTCCTAATTCTCATGGAAATCTAACTGATTGATGCAGGTAGTATTTTCTGTTTAACATAGAAAGTGGCATATTTCAGCTCTCTTTTTCATTCCTTCTTTTGTGTTTGGTTTTGTTTTTTTTTTTCCCTCAAGCTTTACTGTTGGATTGGACAGGTTTCTATGGGTAGTCAAGTAGAGGGGTTTTGGTACATTTTTAAAGAAAGAGCATACATTTCTTGTTTTACTGTGAAACATCAAAGACATGAGCCACATTCCAGATGCAGTTTGGCAAGATAGGTATTTATGCCCATAGAATAATTCTTCCTCTTTGGTACACTGTCTCCAGCAATTTTATACCAGTCCCAGGCATTCAAGGTGCTTCAAACACCCAAGCTGGATTTATATATCCTCCTGAACTTGCAAAAACTTATTACTGCTCATTTTGAGGGCAGAATGATGGAGAATATAATGAAGAGGCATAGGTGATCGGATAGATGCTTGGTGGCTTTAGGCCTGCATGAATGAATACTGAGATTCGATTAGAAAATATTAAAGAATTAATGCTTACTTATTACATTCTGCCAGCATGATCCTTCCATTCAAGTGTCTGCATTTACTAGTTCTGTGGTCTTTTAGATAAAAACAATACTAAGAGAAATATTATACTTTTTTATCCGAAATACCTGGATGTCTGTATACGGTATCTGCCTCTTCATTCTAATACTTCATTTAAGGTTTTCCTTGCTCTCATAACACACTCTTTTCTTCAGGGTGATATATTTTATTCCCTATTTATCGTAGGATCATAGAGTGGTTCAGGTTGGAAAGGACCACAAAGATTATGTAGTTCCAACCCCCTGCCATGGGCAGGGACACCTTCCACTAGAGCAGGTTGCTCCAAGTCCCATCCAACCTGGCCTTGAACACTTCCAGGGAAGGGGCATCTCTGGGCAGCTTCTCTGGGCAACCTATGCCAGTGCCTCACAACCCTCATGGTAAAAAATTTCTTCCTAATATCTAATTTAAACCTACTCCCTTTCAGTTCAAAGCCATTCCCTCTTGTCCTGTCACTACAGGCCCTTGTCAATAGCGTCTGTCCAAGTCAAGTCTCTTTTCACGTCAGCTCTTTATTGCTAATTCTAATACTGACAAGTTGATTGAACCAGACACTTTTCCAGACAGTCTAATACATAGTGAAAAGTCAAATTGTATTTTAAGAGGTCTTTATTTGACTTACTGCCCCATCTCTAGTCTCATCTATGTTCTAGCACTGACTCTGATAATGCAATTTTATTTGGCCCTAGGTTGAGAAGGACTAAGACTTCCATGTATGAATACAGCACACAATTAGAATGCAAAAGCAAGTATGTAAACTGTTCATGTGAAATACAGGCTGAAAATTAGATCAAGGTTTCTAGCTATTAGTAGCATAAGTCTCTGGAACAAAAATTTCCTTTCTGGTGAGTTAGAGCGTAGCAGAAAAAAAATCTAATAATAAAGTTTAAGATGAAACTTGATAGCGTTATGAATCATGACGTGATTACCTGTCATAGTACAAGACTTGACTCACTGGTTCAAAAATCCAATTTTACAATCCTACCACTTGTTACAGTGGAAGAAAGGATCACTGAATTTGTTGTCCATGGATTCCTTTTGCATTCAAATCTTTGACAATTATTCATCTTCAGAAACGCTCTCTATTGCATGTGTGTCTCATGGAAAAAATCTCTGTATATTCCTGATCTCATTCATTTTATAAGACAGGAAATCAGAAAAGGTCACTATGCAGTGTGTGCTTTCAATTATACAAAGGAAAGGTAGTCATCTAATAATTTCAACATTTTACTATACAATATATAATATTTTTGAAGGAATATACACAGTGTACACAAAATATATTTTATATAAGGCTCAAAAATCATTAATAATTACTTCCTCTGATAAAAAAATACAGTTGCAACTAGATCACAAAGGTGATTTAAATAACATCAAAAAGGTGATTGAAGGTAACTCTGGAGTCTACAAAAATATTCACTAAATCTTTTCAATATATACTACTTAAAGCACATTGTGGAATTATAGCTGATTGTATCGTGTATTGTCATAAAATTTTGTCATACATTTAAAATAATTTCCTATGAAAAACTATGTTGGGCAGTATAGTACAAACAGACAGTTACTTGTAGTAACCTTTTTGCATTTATCTGCAGGTACAGACTTACAATTAACCCTGCACCAAAGTCACCTCTCTTCCTTGCAAATCTGATTCACACTAAGAGGTGCAGAGTTATGGTCTCTCAGAGTTTAACTGATTGCCACTGAAAGCAGCACTAATGTTCATTTTTTTTAACAATATAAGATAAAAGCAGGAAACAAATGAAGAATGAAGAATAATCTGAGGACACCAAGTAGATGTCAGTTTGCAGAGATGCACAGAGCTAATTTTTAAACAGGTAAGTATTCAGCATGTTTACAACTATTGACAAGATGAAATACATTGCTGAACAGTGAATTTCAAATTTCTTACAATCAAATGCAGAAGTTTCTCATGTGCTTATTTTTTGAAGACAAGAAAAATTATTTTTCACTTGTGCCTTAGTATTCCATATTTGTTATCATTCTAATAGCAGGTGTGACATTTTAATATGGTAAAATATGAGATAAAATCAGTTATTATAAATCAGGATGTACGAGAACATCAGACAGAACACTTGGGAAAATAGATAATAGAATATATATGTGAGGAACTATGCATAAAAAATCAAAATAGAATAAACTAATTCCTTTTAAAATAAATAATTCTTCTTTCGTATGTATGTTTCAGAAAAAGGGATAGTTCATATTCACAGAACACCATCATATACTTTTGTTCTATCTCTCATAGAGACTGACACAGTTACTATTTTTAATTGTTCTAAGCCTTATTTATTAATCCCCACCTCTTCATTCCATATACTCTGCACCTACAGGACAAAAAAAGATAGTATTTAAACATCTTCATAATCTAAATAATTAAATTTAATTTCTAGAGGTTGGATGGATAATTAGGTAATACTGCTGGTTTATATGGGTTGTTAGTTTGGATTCTTGTCCAATTTCTGCCAACATGAATTTATAATGAGCCTATTTCACAGTAAATATGCACTAATACAAGTAGAAACAGAATCTGAAGGATTATATTTTCTACTTTTATAGTTGCATTATTAAATTTTGGGTTTCAATACAAGTTTGTCATAATTTTTTTGTTTGTTTATTATAAATCTTCAAGTCATTTGCACAAATTATTCACTTTAGCCTGTATCCAAAAGACAGAAAAGGATTACTCAAAAGCAGAAAGAGAATAAATATTTCATATTCTCAGAACTATTGTGACACTCCTTTATATATGTCTCTCCTAGAAACTTGAAGGGTCAGAAATTTAATTCGGTACAGTTCAGTATAAAGAAGCTTTTTGAAAATTACTACACATCTACATAGTAGCTGTAATAAAACTTGGGGTTTGTTCATT
>VZRE01001660.1:0-28343 GCA_013396775.1 Cephalopterus ornatus
AGAAGAGAAGAGAAGAGAAGAGAAGAGACTACCTACTTTATTGATATTTGCAAATTGTTGGTCATTTTCTTCAGCCCTGGTTCTACAGTCTACGGGTAAACAAAAATTAGTAATTACTTCAAAGTAGCCCTTCAATACTTGTAACAGGCCAGTGTGAAGTTCAGATTTGTGGTCTGCTTTACTTCAGCTGTTCCAGTGCTTTGTGTGCATTTCTTTTTGGCTTCGTTGAAACACCAGAGAGTAACAACAATATTCTAGCACCTACCAAACTCACTCCATATTTACTGAATGCCGAAATATTTTACAGAATCCAGCTCCATACTCAGGGAGTCTGTGTTTGAAGCTTGGTCTGCTGCCTTTTCCACTGGGATGTGATTCACAGCCACAGATATAATGCACAGGACTCCACAAGAAGCACATGGTACTTCTGAAGAAAAGTGTTTTTATTTTTTCCCTTATATTTGAAAGATGAAAATAAGGGAAATATTAGAATAAGGTGTCTAAAAATAAATCTTATTTGTGCTTCAGACCTCTTTCTTTGAAATTTACCTTGAAAATGCAGCTCAAATGGCATCGTTTCTAGCTACTGGAATCAGAGTGTTGCCTGGTCCAATAAATCCTTATTTTTAATCATCTAAATTTCAAAATAATTCTGATACTCATGTGAGATACCGGTTCTTCTATTTATTTTATACCTTGCATGATTCCAGAAATAGCTTTCTATTTTCCTTTCTAAATGATCCTGGAAACTACAGAGGAAGAAGCAACCCCAAGTTCGTCCTGTAATAATAATAATCATCAAAAGGACAAGCATTTTGTCTGCTTCTACAGCCCAATTTCTCATCTGGAGATCTTCAAATGCTTTTGAAAGCCCTTGATATTAACTGTGCTTTAGTGACTGAGGAAACAGCAGCACAGAGTTAAGTCGTTTTCTCAGTATCACACTGAAAGTCCACACTAAAGCCGAGCACAGGACCACATCTCCTCCTATTTTATTCCCTCTGTAGCCATTCCCATCCTCTGTCAGTGGAATTTCCTGCACCCAGTTGCCCTTGGTTAGTTGAGATTTAATGGTGAATCCGTCTTTTATTGTTACCACGATGACAGGAGAGAAGGAATCTCTCCTCTTTCCAATTGGTCATAGTTTTAGGATGCAGTTTGGTCACTGTGGGGAGGAGTTGTTTGAGACTCAGAGATGAGATTCATTACTTATGTAAGTATTTAGTGATCTGTTTCCGATGGGGTTCCTGTGCTGTGCTCATCACTGAGGCTCCTCAGGACGTGCAGTGTAATAGAAGAGTTTCTTGCTGGAGGGCCACTGTTTGGGGAGCTATAAATGAGATATGGCAAAGGGTCCTGTCTTCTGTAGGTCATTAAAATGCTCACAATCATGAGGTCAGGATTAAGAAGGACACACAAAGCCCCACGAAATGTGTCACCCACCAATATCTCTCACAGCATTTTAGGGCCCAAGCACTGAGGATGTGCTGCTGAGTTACTTCTCGTGAGTATCCTAGCCTGGTACACGGGGAATATTGAAAATGCAGTGGAAAAGCAAAAAAAAAAACCGGACAAAATCAAACCCCACACCCCTCCAAACAAGAAACAAAACCCCAAAACAAAACACACAAACGTAAAAAAAACCCCACAAAATGCAAACAAGCAAAGAAAAAAATCCACAACAAACCAAACTCCCCCAATACTTCAGTTTTAAAGGGATATTGTGAAAACTGCATTGTGCTAATTTTTCTATTATTAAGCTGTGCAGTCCTTTCCTAAGAATGACTAAAGACCTCACATGGAAGTCCAGCTGCTCACTTGGCAGCTTTCAAGTGTCATAAGATTAAGTTCTTGGTTCCACCTTCCCTGGAGTAGCTTGTTCTTTAACTGATGGACACTTTAATCCTTGTGGTTGCACAAAGCCCTGCAGGAAGGAACTGTGTGTTAATATCACTGGAAAACAGGCCTGAAGAATTAGCTGTAGCACCAATGAAGAGGGGTGTATTCGTTTAATTCTTGGTGGCCAGCCTTACAAATCCCTTATTATTCATTCATGGAAATGTCATATTTAAAATGCAAATTCCTTCCCATCCTCCTCCCCCATCTCAATCTTGTTTCCTTTGAAGTATCCCTGGAGCTCTGGAGAGGACATCCACAATAGGGTCACTGTGATCAGCCAGCTTGCAAAGGAGTGCCCTGCACCAGCTCAGGGGAGTTCAGCTGGGTGCTGCTCAGCAGTCCCAGCTTGCAAAAAACACCTGGATTTTGTTTAAGAGGAAGAAAAAGATAAAATAACAGATATCAGGAGTGGCATTTTTCCCAAGCCAGGGTTGCTTCTCCTCAGGCTTATCCAGACCCACCAGAATCCTTCATGGGGCAGTGAAGTCAATAATATAAATAGATCTGGTTGGTCTTGCACATGTTGTCTTGGTTTGGGAAGAGCAAAGCTCTCCTATGACATCTATTCTAGCAAACAATGTCAAGGCTCTACTGGCGTGGAATTTCCATATCCACGTGGAGAATGATCCCACTGTCCTTGGTCCTTGCTACCATCGAGCCGTGGTTACAAGTTCTTCCAAGCAGTACTGGCTGTCCCAGGCCAAAATTGTGCTAGGAATGGTTCTGCGAATTGAGAAAGGCTTCTCTGCTCCACTGCACTACCTGTAGTTGCAGGGGCCCTGGAGGAAATTAGTGTGTTTTCAGGTAAATTCCAGGTTAGTGAATGCGTCATCCAGGATTCAACCTTCTAAGAGCGACATAAATACTGATAATAATGGCCATAACAGCAAGGTAAATTATATTATCAGTAATGGCTAAATAGTTTAATAGTCTTCATCAAATGACTGAGTGCCTCACCCAGCAGCCAGACTTGCTGGCTCCTGTGTGCTAATGCAGCCACTACTTACAACAATTTTGAATATAGATTGCGCTACTTGAGTTAGAAACCAATTTTTATCAGTTTGATGTGGTTTATGGCCAGAGTTCATGCACACTAAAACCTGTGTGAAACCCGTGGCCACAACGTAAGAGTTTAAATTTATCAAAGTTTGTATAATACAAATGGGATCCTTGTAAGAATAATCTCAAATGCAACGTTATTCCCCACTCTGAATGCAAGAAAATGTGGTCATCTTAGTTAAGGGCATTTTCCTAAACTGCTAAATCAAAATTATACATACAGTGCTGGAGAGTCAAAAGTCATGAATCCATGTTGACTTTATGGAATGGAGAAGAGAAGGCTTTGGGGTGACTTTATTATGGCCTTCAAGTACCTGATGGGAGAAAGACGGAGAGAGAGTTTTTACAAGGGCCTGGAGCGACAGGACAAGGGGCAACAGTTTTAAACTGAGAGAGAGCAAGTTTAGATTAGATGTGAGGAAGAAATTCTTCCCTGTGAGGGTGGTGAGGCCCTGGCACAGGTTGCCCAGAGAAGCTGTGGCTGCCCTATCCTGGAATTATTTAAGGCCAGGTTGGATGGGGCTCTGAGCAACATTTTGTAGTGGAAGGTGCCCCTGCCCGTGGCAGGGGTTGGAACTGCATGATTTTAAGGTTCCTTCCAACCCAAACCATTCTATGATTCTATGATGTGATTCTGTGATTAGTAATGATCCACGTCCATAAAGCAGCCATCCTGCTGACTGTCACACAGTTTAATTCCACACAGCTTGATGTCCTCACATTGCTGTACACTTTACTGCCCTATTCAAATCTGGAAATCAAATACTGAATCTTTCCAACTTTTTAACCAAAGGCTGGGTGCCCTTCAAGAGAAACGTTGGCCCTTTCAGGAAAATTTGATCCTTCCACTTATGAAATGAAAAAAGCCCTCTGGAAAGCAGCTTAGTGGAAATGGGCCTGAAGGTCCTGGTGAACATGGGCCAGCAGCAGGACCTTGCTGCAAAGGCAGGGAGTGGTGTCCTCAGCTGCATTAGATGCATTGCCAGACATGAGGGAGGTGATCTTTACCCTCTGCTCAGCGCTTTCAAGGCCACATCTGAAATGCTGTGTCCAGTTCTGGGCTTCCCAGTTCAAGAGAGACATGGACATACTGGAGAGAGTCCAGCAAGGCACCACAGAAGGGTCTGGAGCATCTCTCCTGTGAGGAAAGGCTGTGAGAGCTGGGACTGTGCAGCCTGGAGAAGAAAAGGCTGAAGGGGAATGTTATTAATATCTATAAAAACCTGAAGGGAGCGTGCAAAGACGTTGGAGCCTCTTGTTGGCTCTTTCCAGCAACAGGACCAGATGCAAAGGGCACAAACAGAAACACAAACTAGAGGCTCCCTCTGGACATCAACCCTTTCAACCTCAACCATTCCATGACTCTCTGATTCTACGTACCAATAATTGGTACTTAGAAAGCTGGAAACATTGTTGCCTGGAAAAGCCAAACATCCTCAAACAGCAGCCTGATCAAGTTTGCAGCTTCTCCCAAATTTCATTAGCAAGTAGGTAGAGAGTGACATGAACTTCCTTTACCAAATTCCCATGGCTGAGTTTGGCTTCTGTGCTTTGTGTTTGGCTCCATGGATATCTGGGAGACCTCCTGCTGCTTTTCAACGTGATTTGTGGATTTATTGAATGGATTTGGGAGTTAATTGTGTAGGGATGGTTCTGCCTGCCAACAGGAAACCAGGACAGCATTTTCAATGCCCTTCAGCCCTCATAATCTAAATAAATTCATGAATGCACAAAAAATGATTCCACCCTAGTCCTTTTGCCCAGCAACACGTGTTGGCTCCAAGAGCTCAAATTCTCTGTAATCTCCTTTTCCTCTCCAGTAATTCCCTAGGAGTCAGCCATCTCCTTCAGAGAGAGAACTGCTCAACTTCTACCAATCCTAATTACTTCAGAGTTTGTTCCTTTTTGGGAACTTTTGGTTTTGGGATATTTCATGTAGGCCGAGTGATCAGTAACTTGTGAGTGAGGGAATCACACCAGCACAAACAGTGGGAGGACACACTCCTCACTGATATATCTGTTGAAGTCAGGAATGCTTTTAATTTCAGCCATTAATTGTTATTAGTCTAAGAAATTAATCTCTTAAACGGGTTTATCAAAAACCCAGGATTTTAGGGGTCAAAAAAAAAAAACTCTAAAGGGACAAAATTTAGGTTTGTAAGGGATGAGAACAGTCTCAGTCTTTTTTTTGATTTCTAAATGTTCCTTTTATTATTTTTTGATCAAGAAATGATGAAAACTATGTAAACTTAAATACCTTCATAATCCTACTATATACTGTATTATTCTTAAAAACATATTTCCAGATAAGATATTTTTACTGTACTAAATGTTCCATTACCTAAAAGTTATCTTTAAACAACACTGTTCTGCAGAGGCATCAGAGGTGAAGAAAAGAACATCTGTTCCATTACACTCTAAAATATAAGGTTGTTTTTACCGTCTCTTTAGCTCAGTTTTATAGGAACAAAGCAAAGAGAGTCAAACTGTTTCTGTTAAGAGATAATTCCTTTGTCCTACGTGGATTTTCATTTAACATTTGCCCACATATATTATCTGGTCTTTTCTTTTGATTCTTGCTAATCTGTCAGAGCAGTCAGCACAGGACTGCCTTCTCCTGTGAATTTTGGTCTTGGAATATTAAAGATCAATTTTTTATTACATTTGCACTAAGAATCTAGATTTTTTTTTTCTTTATATATGACCAAGAAAACTCTGTAGTGGTTATTTATTAGAAGTTTCATCAATACCTTGAGCGTTACTGTGCAAAAGAACAGCAGTTTCTGGCTGACTTCAGATTTAGTGAGATCTTAATGCCTTTCCTGGGAATGTAAGAGAATGGATTTGTGCTTTGTTAATATGTTCTCTCTTATGGGCTCTCAAACAGCCATTTTTTCACATGGTGGTCATCTGCAAAGTCTAAAATGTTTGCAGCTGTGCAACACATACATTCTATAGTGCTTTTATTTCCCCTACCTATATAAAATGCATATGAATCTCTCCCATTGCACATAAATGCTTAGGATTCTACTGCAGCAGAGAGAGACAACAGGTTCTTACTCTCTCACAATCCCACTTTACTATTTAAGTGTTAAAGGAGATTATTTAGAATAGAAAAAAATAAAAATCATGGAATTATGGAATCATAAAATGGTTTGGGTTGGAAAGGGTCTCAAAAATCATTGAGTTCCAACCCTCCTGCCGTGGGCAGGGGCACCTTCCACTATCCCAGGCTGCTCAAAGCTCCATCAAACCTGGCCTTGAAGACTTCCAGGGATGGGGCAACCCCAGCTTCTCTGGGCAACCTGTGCCAGGGCCTCACCTCCCTCACAGGGAAGAATTTCTTCCTAATATCTAATTTAAATCTCTCCTCCTGCAGCTTAAAATATTATAAAATACTCCTCTGCGTTAAATTTTTATCAGAATTTCAAGATGAATGGTCATTTAGCATTTTCGTTTGCCATTTCTACTCACAAGAAGAGTTGTTTCTTCAGCACTACAGTGAGTTTAACATCATGTTGCAGTGAAATCCAAAGATAGCACATCTCCAGTGGAAAGAGAAAGAAAAATCACTCCTACGAAATGAACTGACGTTTCTGTATGTCAGTTGAAAGTTTTGTTATTCGACACAGACCAGATCATGGCTGGGAGATGACAATCCACCTATTCTTTCTGAATCACCCATCATTACTAATAGTACACCCTGTCAGAGATACTCAGACAAAATATATGGTGCATTATATAGGAGGCAGAGTAGAATCTGTCTGATTTTCTTTGCAGTGATAGTTTAGAGAAACAGAGCTTATTTTTTACTGGTGAAATGCAAAGGCACTCAGAGAAATGATACCAAGTCTTCTTCCACTGTCCAGGGATGTGACTGATCTGAGGGCAGCTGTGAGGCTTTGAGGTGGGGGAGCTCTTGAGGGGTTTATCAACTCATCCATTTCCACTTCAGATACGCAAGCAATTATGACATTACACAGGCAGTTGACAGGATTTCCTGCTGGAATACTTATGGTTAAGGAATATAAACTCAAGCTGGGAAGATGGAGCAGAGGTACAAGGAGATTATTGCTTAGTGAATCTCGGAGTCATTAAGGTTGCAAAAGGCATCCAAGATCATTAAGTCCAATCTTCAGCCAAACACCCCCATACCCACTAAACCATGCCATGAAGTTCCACCTCTGCTTGCTTTTCAAATGCTTTCAGAGATGGTGACTCCTCCACTTTCCTGGACATCTGTTTCAATGCCTGAACACTCTTCCAGTGAAGTAATTTTTCCTAGTATCCAACCTGAACCTCTCCTGGCACAACTTGAGGCCATTTCCACTTGTCTTAAGGCTTGTTACGTGGGAGAAGAGACTGCCCCCCACCCGGCTACACCCTCCTTTCAGGGAGTTGTAGAGAGTGAAAAGGTCTCCCCTGAGCCTCCTTTTCTCCAGTCTGAGCCCCACCCCCCCAGCTCCCTCAGCTGCTCCTCATCAGACTTGTGCTCCAGACCCTTCCCCAGCTCCACTCCCTTCTCTGGACATGCTCCAGCACATCAGTGTCTTCCTTGTCATGAGGGGCCAAAAAAATTGACCCCAGGATTCGAGGTGTGGCCTCACCAGTGCCCAGCACAGAGGGACAATCCCTGCCCTGCTCCTGCTGCCACACTATTGCTGATACAGCCCAGGTGCCAGTGCCCTTCTTGCCCACCTGGGCACACTCTGGGCTCATGTTCAGCTGCTGTCACCAGCACCCCCAGGTCCTTTTCCACTGGGCAGTTGTCCAGCCACTCTGCCTCCAGCCTGGAGTGCTGAATGGGATTGTGGTGACAAGGTGGGGACCTTGTCTTACGACAGGTGACCAATGAGGTTCTGCTGTGCAGCTCAGCTCTGGAGAAACCCGGGTTAGTTCAGCTGGACCATGAACAGGGCTTTATTTCATTCCTGGGCTGGGACATTTGATCCAACTTAGAGATAATATAGGTCACTTAAAATGGTTTTCCCAATTTACTGTGTCTTTCTGCACTTCCATGCTCCTTGGTGCAAAGAAACGTGACAAAACCCAAAAAGGGTTAGTGCTGCTTCTTTTTGCAAAAGGGATTCTGAGAATGGATACAACTACTCTCTAAAAATCAGTCAAGAAGATGGATTCCTTTATGAGGGATGATCCAGCTGAGAAGAATTTGCAGATTCAGTTTTTATAACTGTGAATAAATCAATGCATTGCCCCAAATGCAAGTTCTCTTGTGTGTAATTTTTCTTCCTTTCCCATTCCTGTGCTTGATACAGATCCTTAGAGGGTCCAGGAATCGGGCTCTGTGTTCAAAAGCGTGGTGTTGGTTTTTGGTTTGGAGGGGTTTTTTTGACGCTTTTTCATCCTGTTTCAAAAATGCTGAATGAGACAAGCAAAGGGTTAAACCAGCTTGTAGTGGACAGTGAGACACACACAGATCAGGAAGGATTAAATCTCTAAATGTCAAAGGGAGAGGAAGGAAGAGTTTGCCTTGCAATCTTCACTGAGCATCCCATCATTCCCTGACACTAATGCTGGTGAAACAGAGATTAGGAAATCTGCTCTCTAGCTAAGTGTGGACTGCAGCAGGGAGATAAGTGAACCAGAATATCTATTCAGGGCTCGTTTGTTCAACTTCACTCATCCAGGATCTTTCCCGTGGGGAAACACAGGTCTCAATACAACAGTCACAGTTTGTTCAGCTCTGCTCTCACTTCCCAAACCTTTCTTACTATCACTTTCCAAACCATTCTCAGGAGTGGAGATCTGTGCCCTGCCATGTGGAAGGCTCCAAAGGATGGTTTCTTAGGTTCCAGGGTGCACCTGGGTTTCCACCTGGGCTTACACCATGGATTTACTCAGAGCTGTGTCAGATTAGATCTTGGTTTTTTGTTCCTTGCTGCTGTTGGCCAAAAAGCCTTGAGAAGAACGGATGGAAGATTGCTGCTTTTGATTCAAAATATAGTCTCCTTCCTTCTGAATCAGTATGAACTGAATATTCTCAGGAAAAACATGTATTGCAGAATGAGTTCTCAAACTACTGGTCATTAAGAGATATCAGCACGTTTTCCCAGTGATCAAATTCGAGGACTGATCATTATATTCGGGGGGGGGTTGCCATTCAGAACTCTCAAAAATTATCTTTTAACTTCTGTGATATGATCCAATCACCTGAGTGACAGAAAAGCTGCAGATACTTCAAATCTGGCCTGATAAATTGAAGAGCAAGCAGTGCATGTGCATAGAAAAGTATAAAAAACATCTGAGCCACCTTCTTATATGGGAAGAAGACTGAAGATGAAGTTAAAGGAGAACAAATATGTTATCACAGATAGTAAAATATTATCCTTTATTCCTCTGTTCCACTGGGAAGAGGGTTGCTTTTTAGCAATCAGCATAGTGGCATTCTGGATAGAGTGTGACAGTGATGATTAATTGATGGCCTTGGGTTTTAAAACACAAGAAAAAATACCTCAGGGCACAAAGTACCAACTTCCTTGCCGTCTAGGTCTGGTTTAGAAATTGCTTTGCAGATGCTTTGCAGTTGAGATGCTCTTTGTACAGAATCAGTTTCATTTGAAAGAGTAAGAGAAAGGACAATTTCATTTAATTTTTGGTACTTTATGGTGCCATCCTAGGTCCTGATATTTTTGGTTTTTTTCTAGAAGGTGGAGATTGCTGAGTCAGTAACTTCAGCATACAGGTTTCAAGGGTAATAGGAGGCTAAGAAAAACAATTTAGGGGGTGGTGTAAACGTCAAACAGCAATCAACCATTGAGAAACCAAAACCCTTTGTGTTTCAAGGATGATTAGAAAAAGCCCCCAAACATTTCTAGGCCTTAGGAAATGCAATTTGCTAATAGAGTGTAGTATAACGATTAAGGGGAAGTGATTGTAATTGTAAATCACCATGTGCCACACGGAAGGCACTAATACACTTAAAATACAATAGTGCATACATCTATGACTAGTAATGAAGGTGATAATCACCTTATATGCACAAAGGAAATGATGTAATAAATCCTATATAATGCAGTTTACAGGTTACCTTGGCAAGGGCACTCAAATTGACAAGCAGAGAACAGGCCCTGCAGTGGCTGCAGTGGAGATTATAATTAGGAGCATAAAATTCTAATGAAGTGTTGTCCTAAGTGATATTGATTCCAATTTGGCTGAGAGGAGGATGATGTAATGATATTCAGGTTGGTTTGTTCACTAAGGAATCAAAGGAACGCCAGTACTACCCTTGCCAGGGCCCTCTCAGCAAGAATCCCACCTTTTCCTCTAGTAAAACTTGCCTTCTGACTCCAATAAAAAGAGGGGGGAAAAGGATCCTGCAAACACTCAATTGCAGCAGAAGCAATTTTTCAGCTTTAATGAGCATAATTTGAACATTCCATGCAAAAAGATGGGGTTGCAGAGAGCACAAGCTGAACAAACCCTCCCCAAAGTGCTCTTAATTTCAGAATAATCTTACTTAGTGTTGGGGGCTGGAGATGTTTGGAAGGAGAGTTTCCCTGTAAAGTGGCCCCATAAGGTGAGGAAGTGATCCACATGGTGTGTGAAATTTTGGAAGCGAATTAAGGGCAGCTTTTCGGGGTCAGGATGGAATTCTGGATAAAAAAAAGTGCAAGACAGCCTGGATTTATAACTCCACAACACTGGTGGGAGATTTACAGAGCTGCCAATAGAAGCAGCACAGTATCAAATATAGGCTTACTTTTATTATAACCCTCATAAAAGTGGAAAAAAACAATAAGGAAAATAACGAGGAAAGACTGGAAGAGTCAGACCTTCTCTTCCTGGAGAAGGGAAGGCTCTTTACGGTATTCCAGTACTTGGAGAGTGGCTACAAAGAGGACAAAGGCTCCCCCTCTTCACCAGGAGGCACCTGGAGAAGACAAGGGGCAAGGGGTACGAGTTGTACCAGGAAAGGTTTTGTCCTGATAAAAGAAACAAATTATTTACAAAGAGAACAATCAATCATTGGAATAATTTCCCCAGGACACGATGTTAGATGCTCTCATTGAGGCTCCCTTTCCCAGGAAAGTTTGGACCAGATGATCCTTTGAGGTTCCTCCCAGCCTGGGCTGTTGTGTGACTCTGTGATTCAAATGACAAATGAAAATGGTTTCTAGTTATTGATTTAGATCTATACCAAAAATACTCATTTTGAGGCACTATATTGCTCAACTTCAGATTGCCAAATAATTTCATGTAAATTACTTTTACTGTAAAAGTAAATGTGCTTTTACAGATGTTACTTTTACATGTAAATTACTTCTAATGTAAATTACTCTATTTAATGTAAATTACTTTTAATGTAAATTACTCCATTTATTGTTGATCCCAGGGTAAAATTCATGGAACACAACTTCAAACACAACGAATTTGGAAAATTGATCGTGTACTTTTCCATTTCCACAATAGTCCCATAGATCTAATAAATGTATTAAAATAACAAAGAGCTGAAGATGCAGGTAATTATCATGTGTTGTCAAACAGAGTTCAGAAGTCCTACTCATATTTGTATTTTTTCTTATACATCCCTTTCACAAGTAACTTGTTCATGCCATGGCAAGAAGTAAAAACCTCTTCAGAAAGACTGAGCTCAGTTCCTCTGAAGTCAGTGGTTACCTCTGAAAATGATGATTATTTTTACTTAGAGAAAATTTTGTACACTGGGAAACATCAAGACCCATTGATGTCTTTTTAGGTAGGCACACAAACCATCCAGATTTGGAATAACCAGGAAGAAAACAATATATATGTTTTGCACCCTTTGTTTATGGTACTATACCTTCAGTAGTAAATAACAGCCCTGTACTCATGAAAACTGGAATTAAATCATTTTGGAAGTTGAAAGCATATATTGTTAGGAATGCAGAGCTAGGAGTGAAGATCTTAACTCTCAGTATTTAAAGGATGAGTCCTACATTGATTACCACTAATTCTTGTTATTCTATCGTTGAGGCAATGGGAATATCTCACTGACCCAGTTGGTCCCTGTAAGTTTGTTAGTCTTCAGAAGAGGCCCCTGCCCAGCAGACAAATAAACTCAGCTTGATGGTTTAAAACCCGTCAGATGTTTTAAGGCAAGGTTTGGATGAGCAAACTGAAGTTGTGTGTGCAGGGTAAGCAGAGTGGACTGAGAACTGCAGATCACACCCTTGGAGCTTTACTGAAAGTGCATCCTTGCCCAATTATCTGGTTTTATATCAGCCCAAGTTTGCAATTCCATATGCTATTTGTTATCTGGGGTTTTGTCATACCCTCTGCTTTGCTCTTATTCTGTCTCTGTCTGTTGTCCTTTTGTGAGTCTTCCCCAGCCTGGCTGGTGTAATTTCAGTGTTACAAACCTTAAATGACAATCCAGAAGGATCATATCTCAGAGGAATCCTCAGCAGTGCTGGATAAGGCAAGCACAGCAAAAAAAGGGCTTTTAATAAACTGAGCAGAGGGTCGGATCCAGAGAATCAGAGTCCAGAATACACAAGTGGTCAGCACGGGGTATTTTGATTCCATAGTGTCCTGCAGCAAAGAAATGCTTTCACACTCACAGTTAAAGAAGTTGTCACAATGGAGAAGAGAGAAGAGANGAAGAGAAGAGAAGAGAAGAGAAGAGAAGAGAAGAGAAGAGAAGAGAAGAGAAGAGAAGAGAAGAGAAGAGAAGAGAAGAGAAGAGAAGAGAAGAGAAGAGAAGAGAAGAGAAGAGAAGAGAAGAGAAGAGAAGAGAAGAGAAGAGAAGAGAAGAGAAGAGAAGAGAAGAGAAGAGAAGAGAAGAGAAGAGAAGAGAAGAGAAGAGAAGAGAAGAGAAGAGGAGTTATTGAGAACTAATAATGAGAAAAAGATCAGAAACAAAAGATATCACAACCAAGGTGATTGATTATCATGATGAAGGGAATTATGAGCCTTATCTGTGCTGTGCATGATACTCTTGCAAGGAGTGAGGTAATGGTCTTGTAAAATTATTGCTGACAGAATTATTCGTATTATTTAGGACTAACGAGTCTTCAAACAGTCTCAGTGACTGCACAAAAGAATAAAATTCGCTGATGACAAAAACAAATCCAGGTGCATTGGAAAAAAATATGGAAACTATGCGGACACATTGTCACTATTTGAATTTGCTATTCCTTCTTAGGAAAAGGACTCTAAAGTCATCACCTGTAAATGCCAGCTCAGTGCTCAGTGGCAGCCAAAAGGGCAAATGTAATGATAGGAATTATTTGGAAATTGTTTGAGAACAAACCAGAAAACATCATTAAGCTGGTCTGCAAATTCACAGTGTGCACTGATACAGGAGCTGTGCGCCAGACTAATTGCTCTGCCTCTGGAAGTTAGAGCTACATGAAACAAAATATAAAGGAAGGCAACGATGCTGATCATAGATATGGAATGATTCCAGTGCAAAGCCTTTGGATAGTGAAGCTGCTTACTCAGATCCAGGCCTGGGCACAGCTGCTCTCCACAGTCACCACCTGGTCTACAATGTACAGGTGTGTCGTGCAGAGACATCCAGGAAAATGAGAGCGGCTTGGACAACGTTTGAGTGAAATAGCAGGACTCTGAAGTAGAATTAACTGCAGGATTAGTTGGTTTCTTGGTTCCTTTTATTGCTGAACTTCTTCTTTTTTTTATCCTTCCTCAAGTGAAACAGAAAGGGATGAGATAGAAATGTCCCTCTTAGTTCAGGAAAACTGCCAGTGCTCAGATCCTTGCTGGGAAAAATGCCAGCACCCCACTCAAGCAATATCTTTCTTACTTTCAAAACACTCTTTAGGAATTGGGGGAAGAGTGCAAACCAATGAATGCCCAATACAGGAGAGCACACTGTGCATCTTCTTTATGCACAGGAAAATAAAACCCCTTCTTAAAATCATAAATTCCTGACTGGCTAAGTAGTATAAGGGAACTCTTTTATTTCTCCAGGATTATGGGTTTTGCAAGTGCTCTTTTCAAAGAGTTTTGTAGCTTCTCCATCACTTGTTATTACTGCTGTGTACCTGCAAAGCTGCTTAAATTCAGAAAGACCTGAGGTAAGAACAGAGGGAATGGAAACCTCGGGAAGGTGTTGGAGCCCAAATAGACTCTGGTGTTCAGGAGGGATCGCAGAGTCTTTTTCCACCTCATTCTGCAGTTGATGTGTTTGCCTGGATGCTGTTTGACACATGCTGGTGGTCTCCAGATAACATCTGCAGTCCCAGTTATTTTGGCAGACACACAATATAGGCTTGTGTACCCATGTGCATTTCCTCTGAGTTTCAGGGCTTATTTGCATGAGATCTGCACAGGGTGAGTCAGCAGGATGTTTTTAATGGAGGAAGAAGAGACCTTTAACTGTCCAAATCAAGTATAAAATGTTATAACCCATTGTTTTCCAGTGAGAAGGAGACTGTGCTTTTGTACCTTTGCAAATCCTCCTCCTAGCACCTAAGGCACCCTCAGAGTTGCCATCAGCTGATCTGCATTTTGCTTGGACACAGAGTTTGGAATATCTGTGGGAACAAGATGAGCCTCTCGCCTCTGTCCAATGATGCTCATGTCTCAGCTGAGGGCTACCAAAGAAGCAATTTAAAAAGATGGTTTTGTTACTATTAACTATCCTAGAATAACTCGTGTGAAGAAAGGAAACAAAAACCAAACAAAACCAAAACCACACACACAAAAAAAATCCCACTGATGTCTGAAAATTAAACCCAACACGTCCAGCATTTTGGGTTTGTCTCAGGGATGACAACATGCAGTGCAGAAGCTGCCATGAAATGTCCAAGGCACAGTGAAGCTTTAAAGCACTCAGGAATCATGTTGGTCTCCAGCCCCAGCCCTTGACCTGGGGCTGCTGCTGCTGTGATTTAGTGAAGGCAGCTGTGACAGATGTTGTGTTTAAGGACCTAAGGCTTAGAGGAGGGGCACTTTGGTGAAGACATTAATGAGGACTTCCTAGGAATGCCTTAATTTTAGGACACCATAGCTTTTCCCGGTGCTGAGCGTGGATCAGATGTCACCCAGAGCGAGATCTGCTTGGTCAGGTCTCCAGGTCAGGAAATAAATGGCAAAACTCAAGTTAACTCCCTGGGGAAGGGAAAACTGAGTTACAAAAATATTTCAGGGATGTCTGAAGCAGGATGCTGCAGAGAAAAGGTGTCAGCTTTCTGAAGTATGTAGTGAAGATGGTTTGTAGGACGTCTGGAGTAGCCTGGGAGGTGTCAAGGGGAGGTCTGTAGCAAATCCTGCTTTAAACGATTCCTGATAACGTTGGAGCTGACACATCAAGCTGCAGAATTACACTCAGGAACAGGAAAAAATGCATCTACCTGCACCTATTGCAGTGAGTGCAGAAATGAGTAATAGAGATTAGAGCTAAAAACTCTTGTGGTGCAGTGAATTTAAAACTGGGGATCATTCACAGGTCACTTTGTAGGGCTGATCCCAAGAAAATGTCCAATAGAATGGTTTTGAACTCCAGTATATAAACAAGGAATCGTGTTTGTATCTGGTTTTATTTTAAACATCTGCAGTTGTGGTTTTAGCAGCTGTAGGAATCTCTCCCCCCACAGATACATTGTGCTAAAAGCTAAGAAGAAAAGTATTTTCTCATAATTTAATTCCTTAGTTCACTCAAGTTCACCGAAAATTTTTTTCCTGGGATGAAAACCTGCTGATACCATTGTTTATTAGTCTTTTATCAATTGTCATTCTGACATTTAAGCAAATCCTGAGCATTTTTGGTGTCAAATAGATCTAAACAAAATAATAATAATAATAATAATAAAGGATCAAGCCAAAACAAAGATTAAAAAAAAAAAAAAATTGGAAGACTTTAAGTAAAGCTAAATTCTTCAGTTTAATTTTAATTTCTTCTATTTCTAAACTTTGAAATTTTAAATGGAAATAAAACTGTTTAATTTTCCAATTCCTTCTATTTGCTTTTGAAAATATCTAAGCATAGATTTTATCCTCCTGCTTCTTTTAATTTATTTTCTTTTTTTTAATTTTAGTTTTGGCAACCCCCCAATGCCTTTTGTGCTGTTGTTAACAGATCTTGTTTTACCTCTTTTCATCCACAAATTCAGAAGAAACTCACATTTCAACCCCAATAATAACCTCTAGGTGTGTCCTCTTGTTTGTGAACGTCCTTCAAATACTAAGACAGAAACATTTTGTCTTGAGACATTTTATACTTCTCCAGCCGGGTAACACAAGGGAAAATACGAGGAAAAAAATAAAATTTCATGTAATAAAATCTCATGTTTAGGGACTAAAAATTCAGGTAGATTTATGTGAGCGCTTCAGGGAAGAACTGGAGAGGAAAAGCATCGGCATCTGAAATAAGCAGGGCCGTGGATAGGTAGAACATGTATAGTGAAGTCCAGCAGCCAAACAATTTTGGTCCATCCTACAGTGTTTTTCTTCTCATTCCTGTCTGCAGACAGTAGGAAGAAAATTTGCCATCTTGACTCTCATCGGATATCCACTTATTTAAAAGTGCATTAATTTACCAGAACAGATATTCAGCCTTTTCCTCTCCCTCAGTGTCTCAAATAAGACAAACCATGAGGGGATCTAAGCTGGGACAGAGGGGCAGAACTACAAGATTATTTAAGATTACAAATTCCCATGCTAAATAAATTTAAGCATTGCATTCTAAAAGGCATCCAGGCTTAATGAGACACCTCCAGGCTTAATGAGACACCCCCAGGCTTAATGAGAAGGGAAGGTAGAACAAGAAGAATCAAAGGATAGTTTTGTGTTTATTAGTTTGGCTTTGTGTTTGTGCCAACAAACCCCTCATGCTTTGGTGTGTAGGTGCAGTATGGATTTGAACGGGGAGCTGTGGTAAGATCCTACACCCAGCGCGTGGGAGGAGTAGGGAAGAGCCTCCTGATGTCTTTCTCTGCAGCACCATGTCCCGAGGGATTGGCTGTGCTGCACGCCCACAGTGGTGCAGCTCCCGTGACTGCTGGTATCCACAGCTTGAAAACCAGGATTACCCTGAAACAGTCCCTGTGCACCATGGGAGCAACTGAGGTCATCCCAGTGCTCTTGCCAGGGACACAGGTTAGGGTGAAATAATGGGTTAGGAGAAGTGCTACATGGAAAGGAGGGAAAAGCGAAAAATAGGGAGGAAGTACATTTTCCGAGGTAGGGAGGAAAATTTTGCACCAGATCCTGCTTCAGTGTATATCTCAATAAAATATAGTATTATTCTAGTCGCTGGTTCAGAAAAGTTCTTTTACATGTGCCTAGCTCTAGTTATTTAAATGATACCAATGATTTCGCAGTTAAATATAACATAATCAGGTCTATATCTGAAGAAAGAAGTTCATGAAAATTCCATGTGGAAAAATGAAGCTTCATCTTCTGAGTAGGATCTTAATAGACTATGTATGTAAAGAGGAAAAGAAAAGCATATCAACAATACAATGCATTTTTGATTAATTGCTTTGCTGAAGTAGAGGTCACAAGATGTCCACACTGTTTGGCGTGTCTTTCAAGAAGACTTATTTCACATCCTCAGTCACATCCTCCCCATTTCACACCCTGAATTTGGACTGCTAATTTACATCAGATAAAATTGCCTATATATATATATATATTTATATGTGCACATATTTCAGCTGTGAGGAAGAAAGTGTCATCAAAGCTCAAGAAGGTCACGCGTGGTTCAGTGTCACACCCGAGGTCACACAGGACTCCACGCTGCCTCTCAAAGTCAGCCACTAAAACCTTTGAGACACAGAGAATTTATCACTTGGCATCTCTCCAGATGATCTCAGCAGCATGGCCAGGCTCACTGGTACCTTGAACCATCAAGGCTTCCCAGGAACGGTGATGAGACCATTGGCTTCCTTTAGAGAGGCTGCAAAGTGTCTGCCACCAAACTGAGCTTTCCAGCAATGAGGTGATACCTCTTTCATCTAAATCTCTGCAGTGAGGCTCCTGTCGAGCATCTCTAGAAAAAAGTACTGCTAAATTTCTCCTAACCTGCTTCCCTGGCAGGAGACGGATGAAAGAACCTTCTCTTTCTGTGAAGATGCATTTGAAGGTTCTTGTTGGCCGGTGGGACCTCCTGTGGGTGGCAGGATCTCAACTGCTGTGCTCCCAAACTCTTCTCTAATGGATTAAGTTTCTCAGGTATTTTCTCACAGTTCATCCTGCCATGGGTTGCTCTTTTAGTGAAAGCTGTAATGGATGAGGAGCAATGAGAGCAGGGTAAGTGTGGTCCTGTCCCTGCTGGCTTGATGCTTAGCACTGCTCCCTTGAAGATGCTGGTAGGTCCATATTCCAGAGAGCAATAGAATTATAGAATGGTTTGGGTTGGAGGGGACCTTGAAGATCATCTACTTCCAGCTCCAGTCACGGGCAGGGACACCTTCCACTAGACCAGGTTGCTCAGAGCCTCAGTCAGCCTGACCTTGAACACTTAGTGAGGGAGTCATAAGGATACGTTCCAGAGCCCAGCCACCCTCTGGGTGAAGAACCTTTTCTTAATATCCAATCTAAGCCTCCCCTGGCACAACCTCAGGCCATTCCCTCAGCTCTTATCACTGGTCACCAGAGAGCAGAGGTGAGTGCTGCCCCTCCACTTTTCCTCAGGAGGAATCTGCAAACCACAGCTGGGCAGAGTCATTCTTACACAACCTAAAGACACTGGTGTTAAGTAACATTTGAGCCAACGAAGTCTATGAAAAGCACAGCGAAGCCCCTTTTCCTCTGGATCTCAGTCAAGGACACTGTGAGAAGCCACTCCTGATAATGCTGCTGCTGTCCCTGCTCAGAAGCACCCCAGGGAGGAGAGCTCAGAGAAGTTACAGGGAAGCATCAGGCCAAGGAGTCCTACATGAAGTAATTAAATGGAAGGAAATATGAATGGTGATATTGAAACCGCAGAGAGCCTTCTGCAGAACTCAGAAGGAAGTTGCCACTGGTTTATTTTTAAAGCATCCTTGACAAAACTAATCTATTGGAATCACCACCTTCCAATGGCAACTGGCTCCACCAACATGAAGGGTAAGAAGCCCCTAAAGGCACATCCCGTGGTGTTATATCTGCCACACTGGGAGGAGCGGTGAGCCTTCAGCAGCCAAAGCAAAGCAAAATGAGCCTCATAAAAGAGGAGCAGTCAGAATTAATCCTTTCCCAAATAACAGGAGAGGAACTCTTTGGCTTTAAATTTGGTCCAAAAAATGTGTGGCATGGTGTCAAGCACCTAAAAAAAGGCAAAGAGAGTCTTTTCTCATTCAGGTCTGAATGAAGGATTTTGCACTAACCACTTGGCTTTCGGTATGGTTTGGTGGTACTTTAAAATGAAACAATACTTGACAAGTGGGAGTTACCACATTTCCACATATATGTAATTTGAATTTTACCTGTTAAGAAAAAATGATCGTGTGATTCAGTAACAGTTTCAGGGGTGTGTTCTTTTTATGGTGAGTTTAACCTGTAGATGCAAAGATGTGGATCATGAAAGAACTATTGGTTAAAAAATAAACTATTTAATGGCTAGCAAACATCAAAATTAATATTGCTTATATAACTTAGTTCTCTTCTTTTATATTATATCAACTTCACTAATCAACATGACATTAGGCACAGGATGGGGAGTGGTCAGTGAACAATTATTTCTCCCTCTCATCTTCACCAACATGTGGTCACAGGCCTAATTTACTGCACACCAGCCAAATCTTGTCCAGAATGTAAAGTCAGTCACTTCACTGGGAACATCCATGTCTCAGTTAACCACAGCACATGAGAATTTATCTCCCAAACATCCCTTTTATGTGGGAAGACATTTTGCTTGAGTTTTACGAATGAGGACCTGAAGTGAGACATGTTATTGTCAAAAGTGATTGGTGGCATTTGGATGCTGAATTATTCTTGCTCATGGCCTGCTTTTTTCAGAGAGCTCAGCTGGACGACTGACTTTAGGTTCAGAACAAGTCTTAGTAGCAGATACACGTGACCAGAAGCTTTGCAGTTACCCAAAGATTTGGATGGTTGCTTATCCTGTGAGTGGAAGTCAAGGGAAGCATGGAACAGTCATTCCCATTGCCTACACTTCCTGTGAGCTTGTGGGATGAACACAGGAGCAACTGGATGGATCATGCAGGGGACATTTCTAAAGAATTTAAAATTCCTGACGAATTTAGAAGTGGCCACCTTTATGCTCACAGTGAGCACAGAGAAATGCAGCCCTGCATCTTGGTCAAATTTATTTTTCAGAAGAATGACAAACAGAATATTCTTGATGCCATTTTGAAAAATGGGTACATCAGAATTCCTCAGCAAAGCATCTGAAGAATATTTTAGGACTGGGGATAAAAAAACCCACAAAGTTTAATCAGTTTACTGAGTTTGCATTGCTCTATAAGGTGATGATCTGTGGTAATCATCAAGCAAAGAATGACCCTCACTGAAAGGGAGGAAAAGATGCACATGATGTTTCAAGCATTTCCGGCAGCCAGTAATTCTGGGAAAGCTCCTCGCAATGGTTGTGTGCCCCCTTATGGCCTCATCAATGAGGCCATTAAAGCTGAGATTATTTCCAGCAATGGATACACTGGCACATTACAGACTTGGGAGAAGAAGAGAATTAAAAAAAAAAAAAAGTCAAAAAAAAAAAAAGGTCAGCAAAACAGAGAGAAAAAGAAGGACAAAAAATGCCAAAACTTTGACAAAGCCAATTCATTCCTCCTGCTGTGCAGAGATAACCAGTGATCCAAGAGCCATGATAAACCAAGTGACAGTGGAGATAAATCCTTGGGGAGCTTGAAGAAATTCCAGCTTGAAATAAATGTAGGCAACTTCAGCATAAAAGGTGGGAACACTGTGCTGTCTAATTATAGAATAAATTAATGCACAACAAATGCTCTAAAGCACAGGGGTCACTCTCCAACAGCTGTTGCAACAGAGTTTTGAGCTTTATATTATCCACTTCTGTGATAAAAAGCTAATTCTGTCATCTCCTTGCTGTGCAGCTCTTGGTGAGCCTTTGGAACTCCTTGTGGCTCAAAATGCCTGTAAGGACTCTTAAACTGTCTCTTCCACTGGATATCCGATACCCAAAACATGGTAAAATTCCTCTGGGAAGAAAACCCGGACATGTCATTCCCTAACCCAAGCCAAGTTTTTATTGACAGCTCATTGTCCCTGGAATCAGACGTTGCCTGTGGGAGCAGGAGTGTGGAGAAGTCCTTCTGGCCTCTGTTGAAACAGAGGTTATGGTTTCTAGGTTTAAGAATTTTGCCTTTTCTTCGCAAGCTCCTTTGGCTGTGGAAATAATTGAGTTTGTAGCTTTTTCTTACACGGTGAATCCCATTCTGGGGAGAGAAGCATTTTGTGTAACGCCTGACTTGCTCAGGCCTGTACCAAATCTTACGAGAGCAAAGCATAAGGGTAAATGGCAGGGAAAAAAAATCCTTTAAAGTAAGAATATTCAAACTTCACAAGACTCAAGGGTGGAAGAATATCTCTAAGGCCATCAGGCTGCCACAGGGCAGCCCTGGTGCTGCGGAGAGAGGCTCCTGTCTGGCTGAGGTGCTGTTGTGAAATGATTTGTCTGGTTTTGTTATAAATGTATCTCCCTGCAGGTTTTTCACCTCTCTCCTCTTCCTAGAACATTATTGATTTACATGTCAACTTCTATTCAGCCTAAAACCTCCTTGGCTCAAGTCAAGCTGGGAACACAGAAAGGGGGCATCCCTGAGCTCTGATATTCAGAATAAAATGCAGCTTACTCTAAATATAAGATGAAAATGCTTCCTCCTGCACCTTGACCAAATTATCACTTCATGCTAATTGGTAATTCCCAAAGTTAGGATTTAAAATTATTAACAGGTTTCAAATTTTTTAAATGTTTTGGAATGAAGGCAGATCACATTATTTACATCTGTAGCCAAGTGCTCTGCTGAGACCTGAAATGCATTGCAGGGCAGAGGGGTTTCACAGCCCAGATACAGGTTGATAGTGTGGGATTTGTCACTCATTTTGAATACAGCTTTTCAGTGTAATAAAATTCATTCCTACTCTGTATTCCTATATAATATGGAGTTAACCCTTCCCTTTTTCCTCTCCTCTCCTCTCCTCTCCTCTCCTCTTTTTTTTCCCCATTCTACTCTATTTCATTCTACTCTATTCCATTCCTTCCTATTATTTTATATTCTACTCCATTCCACTCCATTCCTCTGTGTTCTATTCTGGTTTTCAGTGGGTCATTATCTTTCCAAGTGAAATTGCTCTCTCACTCTTGGACTGGCCTCACGAATAAATGTGGGTTTGAGGTTTTTCCTGCTGTAGAGTTGTAAAACAGTCATGGAATGGCTGATTTGTTTTCTTAATTCTAAACAAATGAAAGGAATTTCTCCTTCTTGCACTTCCCTGTGTAGTTTGGCTTCAACAACAGTAACCAAAGGCACAATTCCTTCCTTTCCTCTTGGCCTTTTGTGACGCTCCAAAGCCTCCAGGTTTGAGGGCCACACCTTGGAATGCTCAGGGATAATTCATGGCCATTTGTCATTTCTGCACAGCTTTTTAACTATATTAAGCGTTCAACAGCAATTCTGCAGCTTCCATATCTTTGGGAAGTTTGCACACGTCTGTTCTTAGCGCTTTAGGTGCCAAAGTACCTTGGAAAACTTTCCCCCCCAGCAAGATTTCCCCTGGAACTGATGTGCTGTCTGGTACACAGCTCCACGTCTGAGTGCTCACAGCGTACCAAGACAACTTCAAGAGCCCCAGCAATGAAAAAAATATATCTGAGAGCAATTAGATAAAGGGAAATTCATAACTTTGCCATTACAACAACCTTTGCTATTCTTAGTAGGTTTTTATTTTGAGCAGTGAGTCACAAATGCAGCAGAAACAACAAAGAGGACGTCGAATTCCATTAGTGCAGCAGGGTGGGGGATGACAAGGGCAGCTGGTTGATAGAACAGAACAGAAAATTGCACTTTGTCTGGCAATTAAGGGAACAAAACGGAAAAAATTGTCACTGTCTTATTTCTGTTTGACTTCAAAAAGTACATCTGATTTCTGCCTGGGGAAGTTCTGTAGGTGGCTGCCTGCCTTCCAGTCCTGCTGAAACAACATTTTGTGTTCAAAGTGGAGGAGTAAACCAAGTGATGAAATATTCATCTGACTAAATTCCTGCCTTTTTTTTTTTTTTTTTTTGCATTGCTGTTATTTAAAAAAAAAAAAAAAGAAAGAAGAGAAAAAAAGTCCCATTACTGAGTAGGTTCAGCTTGGGTGTTGATGTAACAAGTCATGATAGAACATTGTTTTTTAATGAACTTTGCAGCTGGTTGGTGTTTGGTGCCAGAAGGACTCAGTGATGCTGCAGACACAGGAAAGCAAAATCCTTTTATTCAGAGCTAAAATCAAAAGTTAAAGTTGTGCTTCTTTTAAGAGATCTAAAACAACCCCCAAATCCCCATCCTGTGCTCAAGTAAGGCTGATCACAATCCCTTCAGCCACCAGAATAGGGATGAAAAAGATATTAGTTTTGTAAACCATTTTCCCATCTTTACAAGTTCACTGAGTCAATAGTCAGAAAGGAATTTGGATGAGTTATCCCCAACAATTTCATTTCAAGCTGTAATTTATGGTTTTTGTTCTCCCTTTTTCTTTTTTTTTTGTCATTTTGAGAAATGAAACTTTCTTCTCTGAACACAAACCAAACCCAGCCCATTATCAATTGAATTTAATATTAAATTCCAAGGAGTTTTCATTTTTTCTCACAAATGGAGTGGAATTCAAAGTCTTGCTCACTCTGTGCCAGGGTAGAGGTCACACAAACCATCCAGTCTGCTGTGATGAAGCTACACAAAGCAAAAACAGCAGCAGAACTGGGTGAATTGGGACCCAAATTATGAGATTATACGTTTCCTGTACTTTCTCAGGTTTCTAATTCCATTATGAAAACATTCAACAGTATCACTTAATTGTTCTTAATGGCTTAATATAAAACAAGACACTGGTGAAAGAGAAAATAAAATGTTCAGTTCTCTCCTCCTTCCAAATGTTTTTTTGAAAAGAAGGGGAAAGCATCCCACAGTTTGCATTTATTTTATAAACACAAACACCCTTAAAGCAGTCACAACACATCCTCATCCTGCAGGAATCGGGGGTTTTCCATTAGGATAAGAGGCAATCTCAGACACTTAAATCCTTGGAATAAGGCAGTGGGGAATGTGGACTTGAGGATCTATTTCAAAATATTTAAGAGTTAGTTACTCCAGCTCTCCATCCTCGTTTTCCACCTGGATATTTCTACCCGCACGTGGATTTGTCTTGACTGTCCTCAGCACTCTCCCCGGCACCAGTGTGGCCCCACCACGAGTCCTATGGGCAGTTTTGGGTGCATCAATATAGGAAGGACATCAAATGATGAGAATGTGTCCAGAGGAGAGTGACCAAGACGGTGAAAGGCCTGGAGGGTGGGACAGGGGAAGTGGCTGAGGTCACTCGGTTTGTTCGGCTTGGACAAGGGAAGGCTGAAGGGAGACCTCATCACACTCTGCAACTTCCTCAAGGAGGGCGTTGGAAGGGGAGATGCTGATCTCCTCTCCTTGGTCACCAGTGATAGGACACGAGGGAGTGGGATGAAGCTGCGTCAGGGAAAGTTCATACAGGACAGTGGGAAAAGGTTCATCACCCAGAGGGTGCTCAGTCACTGGAAGAGGATCTACAGGGAAGTGGCCCTGGCACCAAATCTTTCCACTGTGCATGAGCAATGCTTTTAATCATGTGTTTTAGTTTTAGGTAGCCCCGTGAGGAACAGGAGGTTGGACTTGATGATCCTTAGGGGTCCAACTTGGAATAATCTTTGATTCTGTGATTCTAAGTCATTTTGGGGTCAGTGCCTCTTCACAGAACATCACTAAAGCTTTTCTATCACTCTAAGTGTTGCCTGTTGTAGCACACTTGAGACCTGGACGTTCCAGTTTGTCACTCCAGGTTCCATGAAGTCCTTCTGCATTTGGTGACCCATCCCAAAAACCATGAGTGGTAGACAAGGACTGAAACAAGAGTAGTAGATAGGGAGTTATATTCCTCAGAGATAAGGCAGAAGCCTGATGTCCCAGTGAGTTTTCATTTATGTTCACTCGGCTTGTAGAAACGGTAGAACATTTGGCTTCAAACTGAGAGAGTAGGTTTAGATTAGATAGTAGAAAAAAAACAGTGAGGGCACAAGTTGCCCAGAGAAGCTGTGGATGCCCCATCCCTGGAAGTGTCCAAGGCCAGGTTGGATGGGGCTTGGAGCAATGATGGTCTGGTGGAAAAGGTATCCCTGCCCGGGGCAGGGGGGTTGAAACTGGATGATCCTGAAGGTCCTCTCCAACCCAAACCACTCTTATGTTTTTATTATTCCGTGAGCATAGTACACATTTAGAGTCTATAGGTTACAAAAATGCAGGGGGTGTCAGGGCTTTACGGCACAGAATGTGCAGTGCAAGAAAACGAGTGAAGGTAGCAAAAACAGGACCATCAACTTCAAATGAACTGTCAGCTCCATGAAGCACTTGTAGCATGTTACACCGGGGCCCCTGACAGATGTTTCTCTTTCAAGCTTTCTCTTCTGAGGTCTCTTACCCAAATATGATATGAAGGTAGTGCAGTAGAAGACTTTCAAATGCAAAAAGGAGAAGGGAAATGGCATGTGGCAGAAGGAGATGGATGTGGAATATTTAGCTTTTCTTTCGTATAAACTTTCATGACTGTGTTGAAGTGTGACTTTCTGCTGATGTTGAGGGCAGCCCATGTAGCTGTGAATTCTTCGGGGATAATTTGCTTCATCCAATTGTCCTTTTTTCTCTCTTCTTTTACCCTAAAAATTATAGGTTTATAGGGTTTGGAAATCCTTCAGTTTAGAAACAGATTCTACAAGGTAAATGTAGTTCTTTCACTGACAGTACTTTAAAACAAAACAAACCCAACCAAACAAACAAAGAAAAAAACAAAAAAGAAAAGCATCAGGCAAAAGATTGGCATTAATAGGAATTTCTGGCCTTCTGATTGTGAAGTTTAAAAAATGAGAAGCCACAAAGTTACACAAACATGTTTTGCATTTCCAGAGCTGATTAACAAATATTGGAGGGGAGCAAATTACGCCAGGTTCTAAATAGAAAACTTAATTTGTCAGCCTTTGTGTTTCAAGGCATGAAGTGCCCCTTGGCATTTCTACCTTCCTGATCCCTGGACAGGAAAGACAAGGAAATCTATTTTCTCTTTCTTCTTCATATCCCTTATGAAAACATCCTCTGTAGTGCCTTTCCAAAAAACACAGCCCAAGGTAAATAATTATATTCACGAGTGTTTTGAATGTTTCAAACTGTATGAAACTGTGTGAAGCAGAATTCCTTGGGTTTCCAAAAGATCTGCTCCATTTTTTTAAGGGCTTATATTTGAGCCTTTGTATGGTTTTCTAGGCTATACTTTGGAGGCCAGCCTGTGTTTTGAATATGGATATGAATATTTTCTAGGCATTGCTTTGTGTCCTTTTCCCACTATCTGGAAGACACCTCAAACCTGGAGCATCTTGTCTGGTCACTGATCTTTGCAGAGAGTCCCATGTATTCTAATATTTTCAGTATCCCAAATTAATAGCCCATGTCACAAAATTTTGCTCTAACAGGATTTTTATCCCATAGAGATATCTTGAATATCTATGAAATTTCAAAAAGTAAGAATATTTAAGTATGAATGAAGAATTGGACATCTCCTACACCATTTGAACATTATTACTCTGCTGTCTTAGATTTCAGGATAGGTAACACTGAGCTTCAAACACCTTTTCCAAGAAATATTCTGAATATCTTTATTATATCATTAAGCTTGGAAAAGTTCTGAAAGGTCATCAAGTGCAACCTCTGACTAAATACCATCAGGCCAAGAAAACAATTAGCACAAAGCGCCATGTCTTTTAAACACTTCCAGGGATGGTGACTCCCCCACTTCCCTGGACAGCCCATTCCAATGCTTAACCACTCTTCCAGTGAATAAGTTCTTCCTAATATTCAACCCCAATCCAACCTGAATCTCCCCTGGTGCAACTTGAGGCCATTTCCCTTTTCTTATCAATAATTCAGGTTTGTCTGCTGCATTTTGCCTTCAGATAATGTATACTATAAACACACTTAAAGTTTTTGTTTTGTTTTGTTTTACTTTGGTCTATGTAAAAATGTTCAGTTTTAATGAGAAAATGCAATGATATATGCAAAGAATATCTTCATGTGTTGCAGCTGCTTTTTTGTAGTCATACAGACTTTCCCTCCTCCAAAAAGAATGGTCTTAATGCATTTGTATTATTGGATTTCTGGGATATTTCTCTCCAGCCTTATAGCAATATAACAACTCTGCAAGAAAACAGCTCTGAGAGTACCTGAGAGATCTGAATATTTACTAAAATACAACTGAAATGATGAAATATCAAAAATCTTTGAATTCTTTTTTAATGCTTTCCTTTGGGCACCAACCAATTTTGGATAAAGACAAATACTACCATAACAATAAACAAAATCCTTACATAAGCAGAAACGGGGAGTTTCATAACAAACAATCAGATGCTTCACAAGTCATTAAAATGTTATTACAATTGAAGGTAAAGGAAATTTCTGTTTTCCCCAAGCATTTCTTTCATGCAAGGGCAAATGTTTCCTGTCAGCATTTTGAAACTTATTCATGATACACCATTTAGGTTTATCATTGTTATCCTTGTATAATTTTTTACTCACAGAAGAAATGTGAAATGAGGCTCATGAAAACTTTTACCTTTGAATGAAGTGTTGCTGATTTGAAATGATTGAAAGGCGTGGATTTGGAAAAAGTACTGTACCAACACCTATATTTAAGGGCCTAATTAATCTTATAATTAAATCAAGGCTTAGACTCTGGATCAAATGTTGCATGGCATTTCTCTTGGATGGATGGATAGATGGATGGATGGATGTGACCCAGGATCCTTATATTTGTAATGTCTTCATGCTGACTTTTAAACGTTGCTATAAACCAACAAAAGTCATTTCAAGCACAGTAGAAAGCAAATATTGGACTCCCTGGGCCTGATTCTCATTAACTTTAATGCCAATTTACACCACCCTGGCAGCGCGTTGGGGCCATAAACTGAATTACATTAAGCATAAAATGTTTCTAGTGTGAGAACCAGACCCAGTGTATTTACAGCAGTTTTAAAATCAACCTCCCAAAGATGGGACAACTCTCCCCATTTTCCTGCTTCTAACCAAGGATTCATCACAGCTGCTTTCTCTGGCTCAGTTTGGAAGGGCTTTTTCCTTTCTGTTTGTGTAATGTTGGATCAGCTAGGGAAGATCCATGAAAACAATCCTGGGGGAAAAAAAAGGAAATGCATTTCTAAGACCAAAAAA
>VZRE01001660.1:28430-168351 GCA_013396775.1 Cephalopterus ornatus
GAATATCCTGCCCCAAGTGCAACTGATCTGGGATGATTTCTTCTTAATTTTTGAGCAAAACATAAACAACACAGGACTTCCCAAGTAGGTCATTTAGGGATAAAACTCTCTGCTGTTCCTTTCCTTGTCGGGGCATGGAAACTAAACCCTGCATTGGAAGTGGTTGAAAGAAGAGTCATATGAGGAGCAGCTGAGGGAGCTGAGGGGGCTCAGCCTGGGGAAAAGGAGGCTCAGGGGAGACCTTATGGCTCTCTAAAACTACCTCAAAGGAGGGGGTAGCCAGGTGGGAGTTGGTCTCTTCTGACAGAGCAAGAGGAAATGGCCTCAGGCTGTGCCAGGGGAGGTTCAGGTTGGACATCAGGAAGAATTTCTTCACTGAAATGGTGTTCAGACGTTGGAAGGGGTTGCCCAGGGAGGTGGTGGAGTCACCACCCCGGCGGTGTTCAAGGAAGGACTGGACGTGGTGCTCAGTGCTCTGGGCTGGTTGACAAAGTCTAGTTGATTGGCCAAAGGTTGGACTCGATGATCTTGGAGGTCTTTTCCAACCTTAAGCATTCTAAGAGTGTTTCCTCTGCAATATGCTCCCACACTGGCTTTCCTTTCTGAGGTCTTCTTGTCATTTTTTGATAGAGCCCAAACTTGTTGAGATTACAATATACACCACGAGCACAACCGTGAGGGGAGGGACAGGTGCAGCAGAAGAAAAAACATAAAAGACTGAATCCTACCCCTAAACTCATGGACTATTTGTTGGGGCAGCAGCCTCTGAAACCAGCAGTGGCAGTTCTGCTGCCAGCACAACACCTCACACAGTGACTCTGCTGTGAAATGGTTTGAGAGAATCGCTGAGTCTGAGTCCAAGGGGATGGAAACAACAGTTCTTTCTAGGAAAGAAACAAGACCCCAAGCTGTTCTGAGCAGAAAAGGAAGAGTTCAATAAGAATTCATCCTTTGAACTTTGTTTTTCTTTCTTGATTCTCTTTCCTTACATTTCTTTTCATTCTGCCCTCTGCTCCAACCTCAGTAGCTTGCATGCACCCATCTGTTAAAATATAAAAAGGGCTCCCTCTGGTAGTGTCTATTAAAGTGCCATCTGGCTGAGGTACAGCCTGAGGTGCTGAGCATCACACAGCGAATAAAGATTTCTGCACTTGAGGTTTAATTAGGTAAGTGCTTTTTAAGTAGCAGCACAGTTTCCCCTTAAAATATTTACTATTCCTTACCGAAGGAAAAAAAGAAGATGAAGGTGGTCTAAAAAACAGCCTGACAAGTATCAATGTGTTCCCGTCCTTCTCGTAACGGTTCACATCTCCTTCATCTTCAGTGTTGGGAATTACAGGCGAAGTGGTCCCCTGGGTGTATGTGATCCCTCCCACCGTGGAGGAATCTTTCCAACTTCGTCACTGCTGCTCCAGACACATGTGTGCTCTGGGCTCCACAGAAACCACCTGCCACGGAGGAGGAGGGAGCTGTTTATTCCACGGTGCAGCTGGAATTTCATGTTATTGATGGGGGGAAAGACAGAGGAATTGTGTGCTCTTAGGTGTCACTTACAGTGATGGACTGGGGTGGCGCGCTGCAGGAATTTACCACCTCCAAACAAGGAATCCCAAACTAGGAATCCAGCGCAGTGGAGGTAAAAGACATCTAAAGAGAGACAAGGCGTAATTTGAGTTTATTCTGATTCTTCCAACTGATGCCAGCGGCAGGTGAAGAGCAATAACTATTAAAAATTTGGTTTTTCTTTGCTTGCTTCCTCGGTTTTTCAATGCTGATCTTATTAAGGTGGAATTTCAGTATCTGAGGAGAGAGGATTTTCTCCTGCTTGGTGAGGATGTGTAGGCTCCTGTTTCAGTCACAGTAACTATAATGCCCACTAAAATGATTCTGAAGAAGACAATGGGCAGTGCCAAAATTGGTTGCTAATTATCATTGTCTTGGAGATCTCGGCTGTGCTGGACAGAGAAAACTGTGTGTCAACTACCAAAATTATTCTGCTTTTCAAACAACTACAGAGACATCAAGATAACTCAAAAATCTCTTTCCATTCCATGGATTCCTAGTAATTCTCTGCAGTTTACCTTCTTGCCTTTTGTCTAGACTAGTTTTTCACTGTTATGTTAAGCTTGTCAAATACCTCAGTTACTGTAGTATCCAAGATCTGTTAAAACTACCTAAACAGAAATCCCTTTTTTCTTCCTCTGCCTTTTGTTTAACAGACTGGGGCTGTCAAAAGGTGCCTTTGATACCCAAAAGTTCCCTCTGTGTCTCCTGGAGCCCTTAAATACTTTATCTCCCCTCTTTTGTCTCTTAATCCCTTACAGCACTACGTGCTAAAAGAGTAAGTAAAATCTTAATCATTTCCATTCACAGAACTGGGACCAGAGGCACAATGCAGAATATGGAATGTATAACTGGCTCTTCAGTGACTACTCCTGATTATCTTCCCTTCCCAACAAACCTCTGCTCCTTTTCAAAAGAAAATGGAGACTCTTCTGGAACTATCCATAATTCCACTCTTCCCAGTACAAAAGGAATGTTTCACCCATTCACTGTCTCCAGCAGCACCCAAAAACAGGCAACCAGGGAAGAGTAATAACAGATGATGTACTCAGGATATTCCCTCCAAGCTTCTGATTGTTTCCTGCTTGGGGAATTCTCACACTGTTGCTTCTTTAGTAACTCAGAGATCTCTCTTTGAAATATTTTTCTATTCTTCCCTTTAATCTGTGGGTTTCATTTTATTCGTTTTTGGTGGGGCTTGCAGGAGAACCTGCATATTAGAGGAGAGGATTGCTTTTCTGTGTATGAAGAACATTGTGGGGAAAACAAGATGGAAGTTGTATCCATGGAGTAACTTAAGAATTTATGAGGCTTTCATTAGATGAGTCTCAGTAGGATCTGGCATGAGAGGTAATGCTTATGCTTATTTCCCAAGAAAAGTAAGATAATCTGATCTCAATGTAAAAATGGGAACACTTCGTGTGTGCATTAAAAAAAGAAGGGAAGGAAGGAATGGAAGAAGGGAGGGAGGGAGGGCAGATGCTATTAGGCAGGGCATGTTTTTATAAAGATTGGCTCTTTCCTGATACCAGTGGTCTGGTCACTGAAGATTTATTTGTAGAAAAAAAAAAAAAATAGACCAGATAAACCATTAAAAGCTGTGAACAGAATAAGGTAGTACAGAAATATTTGTTTCAGAAGTAAAATATAAAACAAGCAGGATGGGATTAAGGTCACTGAAGTTTAGACAACTAAACTTGAACTGCTCACTTGATGCCCCCTTTCAGGTCAGTGTATGGACAGAGAGGTTAAATAGCATGTTTTTGAGTTAAAGATGAGCCAGACTGTCTTCTCTACTCTCTGAAGGGAAATGAGAGTGATTTGTGTTGATCTGGAGCATTTGAAGTTGGATGAAAAGATTCTCACCCACAGAGCTCCATCAGTCAATACTAGTCTGGGGCAGTAGAAAAGGGAATAAACTTCACCCACCTACATGAGAAGGATGGTGGGAGATATCAAAAGGAAAATCAACTCCGTTCTTTTTACCCTTGTTTACGAACAGCCAACTAAGGTCCAACGGAGGGGGTATCCAAAAGACTTACCAAGGTTATCTACAAATATCAGGGTGAAATCCCTGGCATATGTGCATTTTCCTGCTGTAAGCAGGGATCAACTGCTTTAGCCTCTCTGGTGTCTACTAAAATATCTCCTTTCTGATGGGATTAGTGTTTGCATTAATCTGGTATTTATTGCTGGAGTGCAAGTGAAGCAACCATCCTTCCATTCAGCACTTCAGCCCCGGCACCATCTGTACGAATAACACCAACATATGTATGGAAAACCAGCTTCACTCAGAGTTAATAACAGCCACTGTTCAGATGGATGAAAAAAGTGCATTATATTTACATCTGTGGGATTTATTAGTTCTATTTTAATTAGTTCTCCACGCAGCAATTTACTTCCAGGGCTGTTCTTAATGAAAACATTCTAAGTTGCAAGTCTATTTGTAGTGCTGGGAGTTTTATCCTTTCCATCTCTGTCCTCATTGACTAAAATCAGTTCTGTTTTCTTCATAGTTAAATAGTCTTTAAAAAAAATTATCTGAGGTGGGTACTTCTTGTATTTAAATATGCATGGCTGCTGCACTGAAAACACCCTCAGTGGGTAAGACAGCAACACTTGCTATGCAGGTGTGTTTTTCTTTCCTGACAGGGAAGCTTTTCAGCTCTCATTTTCTCCAGTTCTGCACAGACCATGTTATTCTTCCACCACTTACCTTTCAGCAAAACTGGAGCACACGGTTCCTGCTCCCTTAGCTGGAACACTTTAATGCTGACCGTGTTGGGTGTCTTCTGTGGGCTTTTTAAAGGCTTATTTCCACTAACACGTGAATGAGAATTTAAAGGTTTCTGTCACCTTTTACAGCTCTGATTTGTTTGCTCTGTAGTTAAATGCTGCTGCAAGGTGAAAGCCTGGTACTTCCCCATGGCAGCTTCTCAGGGATGGTGAAATAGTAAGGAGACTCAGGATGGGTACTGAGTGATTTGCATCCTTGGCAGCCTTGGCTCTGTACTCTGGTGCTTAAACATCCATCTCCTTGAATTTGTCTTTTCCTGCAACCAGACATATTTTAGCCTGAGTCAGCATTTTTCTTCCTGATAGTTAATCCAAGATGAAAGTCAAATGCCTGTAATTCTGCATGTTCCCAGAGGGACATCAGATTTGCCACATTGGTGCAAACTGATGACTCCTCGGGTCTATCTAATCTCTATCAGTCTCCTGCACGTGATGTCTTGGCTGGCAGTGTTTTATGTCTCTCATTTTGATGTTATCCTGAGTGCTTCTCAGAATAATTCAGCATATTCATAAAGCTGATTTTTTTCTCTCCTTTCTCCCTCCACACAACAGGAGTTGCCAAATGTGAGTCTGGGAGCCCTGTCTTTCTAGAGAGAGACAGGCAGTGACTGCTCAGACCACAAGAGTTGTGGCTTCTTTAATGGAATTATAAAATCGCAGAATGGCTTGGATTGGAAGGGATAGCTTAAAGATCCTCCTCCCTGGGCAGGGACAAAATCCACTAAACCAGGTTGCTCAGAGCCCCATCCCACCTGGCCTAGAACAGTCCCAGGCAAGTGAGGCTCTAACTACTTCTCCAGGAAGTTTGGGGAATGGAGATGTTTGCTGTCTGGCTCGAAAGTTAACTTGCACCTGAGGACGCAGAGGTTAAAGCCTATTAAAAAAAAATAATAAAAAAAAACAGGTGAATGATCATATCGTCTTGGAGCACTGAAGTTTAGTCAAGAGGGAGACAAATAGGCTGTGTAAGTGATGGTGCCTTTATCTTTAAAGATAACATCTTCAAATTGCCTCCATTACTGGAGAGGTCTGATTAAGGAGGTGCAGTGGGAGCGCTGTACCTGCTGTTCCCCGCCAGCAGCTTTTACCTGACAGCCGCACCACTTGCAAAAGGGTGAACAAAATCGTTCACCTCTTTGTTACAAGTGGCAACTCGTAGAAACATCCTGTCCTGGAACACTGGCAAATCCAGCAGCTCTGTGCTGTGTTCTCCTTTTGATCCTCCTCGTGATAAACAGGGTTTCTCACTATCAAACTAACAGTGTCTCCACTCCAAAAGCTCTCCTAATTGCTATGTAAAAATTAAGAGATGGATGTGAGAAGAAGGGCTGCACCTTGGAGCTCAGCAAAACTAATGCAGCTTAAAATGCAGAGTGAACACATGGATGGAGAGTGACCAGTGGTATTTTCTTGGCCATTCAGTGCCATCTGTTTAGTGTCACTTACATTTACATCACGCATTGCTGGAAGTTTTAACCTCTTTTTTTTCTTTTTTTTTTTCAAGGCAGCAAAATAAATCCATAGCCCTTCTCTGCACGCTCAGCCTCACTCTTCTGCAATTCATTCTTTTGAAGAAGGTTCCAGAGAAGTTTCTTTAGTTTGTTTTTGGAATGCTGTGAAGGAAAACCCAAATGACAAGGACGTTTTTTTGCGCTTTTTGAACACAGGATCATAGAACTATTAAGGTTAAAAAAGACCACTAAAATCATCAAGTTCAACAGTCAACCTATGACCACCACCATGTTTACCATTAAACCATGTCCTCGAGTGCCACATTCCATGCGCTTTTTGAACACTTCCAGGGATGGTGACTCCAGCACTTCCATGGGCAGCCTGTTCAAGTACTTGACAACACTTTCCATGAAAGAAATTTCTTAATATCTCATCTAAATCTCCCTGACACAACTTGAGATCGTTTCCTCTTGTCCTGTCACTTCTTACCTGGGAGAAGAGACTGACACCCCCCTCACCACAACCTTTCAGGTGGTTGTAGAAAGCAATAAGGTCACCCCTCAGCCTCCTTTTCTCCAGGCTGAACAGAATGACAATGCTCCTACAAAAAATATTATATTAAGAGAAAAGGAGTGCACATTTTTTTGGAGGAAGCATCTTCTGTGACTTGTGCCCTTGAGAAGAAGCAAAGCCTTATTTTTAAGTGGCATTTGTTCCCTCTCTCTCCTGACTTGCTTTAGTAGAGGCATGAAGGAGTCCTTCTTTTAGGTTCACCTTGTTCAGAGAATGGAATTGGTTGTTTACTTATTTCCATAGCTCAGCTTTGGACATATCTTCATTTTCCCTACCTTTTCACCATTGCCACAGCACTGTGGGCGTGTCTTGGTGGAGCCAGGGCTGGAGTGACACACTTGGGGACAACCCAGATAGAAGGTGAAGCATCTGCAGTGAGTTCAGTGTTAATGCTCAAAAGCAGGAGGCAGAGAACAATGGTTGGAGGGGTTGAATCTCCATGGACCAAAACAACTGGTCAGGGAGAAGCATGACCAAGTCTTTGGGGAATTACGTTGACTGGTAAGTTTGTGCTTCAGGTACCTCCTGGGGACTCCTGTCAGAAATTACTGGAAGAACCTGTCAGAACCCAAATTTCACACCTCACACAACCTCTAAAAATGCATTCAGGGCTAATATCAGCTGTATCAGTCAAATAATAGAAGTTGCTGAGGGTTGAAAAGGAACTTTGCCTTGGATTAAACACTGTCATGTTAAAGAACTATGTAGGGACTTTTCAATCATACACAACTCTGACACACACAGTGTGCCAGGAGAGAAAAAAATGAGGTCAGTTCACTCATAAATAGATTTTCCCCTTGTTCTAATGTGATAAGACAATGCTGCTGAGATTTGCTTCTCACTTGCCATTTAATCAGAGCTGAGTTTGCAATGTCATTACCTGATGTTTCACATATTCAGCATCAGGTAATTTAAAAATCCTTATGCAGATAGTCTTGCTGCTTCTGTAACAGCATTTGTTTTTAAGAGGTTGGGCGAAATTATTCTCATTCATTTTGTGTCACCTTCCAGGCTCTGAGCATTTCCACCTTTGTGAAATCAATTTTCTCCTCATCCCCAAAGTTCAACTGGCAATATTCAGTTCTGAAATGTGATATCACCTCCTATATTTCTCGCCATTATTATGTCATACTCTGCAGTTTTGGGTCCCAGCTGCAAATTCCGAACTGCTACAGACCCTTTTCATAGGTCTACGTGACCATCAGTTGCATGTTTTTAAAAACTGCCATGTGCTCTGTACTGTTAAGACAAACCTCTAGAGTTCAGAGAGGAATGCAGAGGACTACATTCCTTCTAGGAACATGACTAACTTCAAGCCTGAAGATGGAAAATGGTTGGGATGGCTTTTAGTGTAGTGAATCCCAAGGAGCTGGCTTAGATAAACAGCATCTTTCTTGGACCGCCAAACAGAGCCCGTAGTTTGGGCTTGGGGTTTTTTTGTTGCTGGGTTTTTTCTGTTTTTGCTTTGTTCCCAGTATCGTCTTGTTTCTTGATTTACTCTTGCTATAGGATCAACCTTTACTACCCATGAGATATCTATGTGATGGTCCCTGAAAGATGCCCTGGTAGTTGCATCAGTGTCTTTACCCGAAACTCCTGTATTAACAACGATCTGCAGTTCCCAAATTAGAAGACATTGATATCAGGGCCAAAATTCCTCTATAATTCCAAAGGAACTGGATTTCTACTGGGGCATATTTCTAAGCAGAAAAAGAAATAATTTCAGTGAAGTTGAATCAAAGGTGGCTGCTGGGAACCATTGATGCCGTTAGGAGAAGGCACAGGGGAAATAAATGTGGAAGAGAATATAAAGCAATATTGCATGGGGTATATCATCACCCTGCTATCTCATTTCTTCCTGACAGAAGACTCCTGGGTTATTAGGTCTGTCCTATTTTAAGAAGCCGTTGTTAAAATTCCAGTAAAAGGAGAAATGGCCAGTGTGGCTGAATAAAAATAGCAGCTTTTCTGCTGTGGGCAGTTGTGCATTGAAGAAGTTCTGTAATGAAAAGTGGATATCATTTGCTTCCCTAGAAAATTAGTGGGAAAGGATTATTTAAAAAGGTGAACTTCAGCTGATGAAACAACAGGCTTTACTGAAGGCAAAAATCTCATCATTATGTAGTACATTTGAACAAAGGCCCAGCTGAAGACTTAGGTCTGGAAGGTTCACGATGTCAGAAATGTAATTCTCAGACTAATCTGGTGTCTGATGAGCTCCAGCTTCAAAGAAGCAGAAAACACCACAGATTTTCTTGGTGTTGTGACTTTTGTCTGTTTTTCCTCATCTCCCCCCCACCATCCTCAAAATGCATCATTAAAATTTTATGTATATAATAAAGCAGTTATATCAGGCCCAGGCTGAAACCATCATCACATTGATCAGAAAAGGAAGACGTGGGCCCTCAGAGCTCGTTCCCCACCATCGCAGATGGAAGAGATTCAGTTCAAATTAGTGAAGTCATGAATTGCACCCCAAATGCAGAAGAAGGTTTTCTGACCTAGGGGTAAATTTGATCTTTTGAATCCTGAAAACATATGCTAAGTGTATTTTCCATGTTGTCAGGAAAAGAAAATAAGAATATTAGCAACTACAAGTGACTAGAACCAGAAAAACATAACCAGAGGTTTCCTACTTTCCCTTCAATATTCCTTTGGGGGTTTTCAGAGATAGAAAATTTAGGTCCTCATGTTACAAGGTGCTATCTCCACCCTCAGCCTCACAGATGAACTTAGGTTCTCTGTCATGAATGAGATGATGCTGTAGGATTTCAGCTCTGTCATATTCGGAAGCTACTTTGCAATTTACATCTGAAACTGGTATGGAGTATAAAACACTTTCAGAGGAAAGCAGACAAATGAAGTATATTGTGACATGGGTTTAATTAGTGCAAACTTGTGTACGTGAAGGTTTCAGTTCTAAAGCAGCAAAGGACATCAGTGCTTTGGAAACAGTTCATTAGAACATTGGGGGAAAAAATCGAAACAAAAGAAAACAAAACTGAATTAAGCAAAAAATGGCAAAATGAAGTGAAGGACTTGACATTTCTTTTCTGTGGGCTGCAGCTCAGGATACCTGAGGGTCCAGTTCTGGCAGGTGCTCACTCCCTATGTGAGTTTGACATGTTGAGAAGGAAGCCATAAGTAACTCTGAGGAGCTGTTTCCACATCCATGTTTTCAGTGCTCACCAGCAAAATCTATCTCTTCATTCTGTCCTAAATTCTCCATCCTTAGGACAAGCCATCAGACTTCCTTCAACAGTGTGGGTTTACAGCCCATGACTTTGCAGAGCAACTGTTAGAAGTTTCCTGCGGGCCTGATGCAAAGCTGGATAAAGTCAGTGAGGGTGTTTGCATGGACTGAAAGGAGCTTCGGAATGTCTCTCCTCTTTCATTGACTTGGTAATTTCATAAGTCACCCTCGATCATCTCAGTCAGCTTGTAATGAATGTCAGCGTTTCACACTTTCAAAGAATCATCCAACTGGCCCAAAAGCTCTGCACAGATCGTGGTCATTTACTATTAACAACGGGTGACAATTTCTCTGGGTGAGCCTTCTCCAACAGAGAAGACCATTGATATTTATTTCTGTGGGAAAGCCTTAAATCTGTATAAATTTGCAAAATTCCAAAGTTGTATCATCACAACTTCCTTACTGTGATACTTGTCCTCCTGTTTACTCAGACAGAGATCTCCCTTGATTTGAAACAACAGCAGGTAGGAACAAATTGGTTTATTAGTCTGGATAATTTAACTTCCCTTGAGACTACCTCTTTAATTTAGGCAGAACAACCTGGACTAAATAAATGAGCAGAGTCTACACTATGAACCACAGAGAGGTGAAAGGTGCTTCTCTGAAGCCAAGGGGGGATCCATAGCTCACGTTCCCATTGGAACTTAGAGCTACCACAGGGCTGGAGCAGCTCTTTGCAGTCTGTCTTTGCAGTTCACAGTAAAGAGACCTGTCAGCCTGCACAGAATAGTAATTTTAGCACCCTGGTAGCAGCAGGGTTTTGGGTTTTTATTTGCCCTTTCCTTTCTTGCCCTCTCTGCATGAAAAAAAAAAAAATCAAGATAAATATGCCTGTTTCCTTTTATTGACTATGAAGGTAATAGGAATGACTCACTGAAATACAGACAGACAAAGCATTAAGTCAGCCAAGTTTCTACTAGTAAAGTTTCCCAGGTATAAAAAATACATCCAAGTCTACTCCAACGTAATTTTATTTTTTTTCTAGAGATTTCCTTCTAGTTCTTTGTTTGTACAGCAGCTAGACTGTTTAGTCCAGGACTAGAACTGCTAAACTCAGCATAACTATTACTACAGTAAATAGCAAAAAACATCTTTAATCAAAACCTAAAAGTATGACAGAACTCAAACTCTTCCTCAGTAACTCATAACTCATTTTTGTCCTCATCTAAACCAGAAACATGTTTTAAGTCTCTTGGTTTGTTGGCCCAGCATATCTTTAATTAGATTGTGTCTGGAGAATCTCTCTTGTTCCACTCCAAGTCTGTAGATTATCTATTTTTAATTTAAATGGCTTTTGCAATATTTTCCCTGTCTGCAAATCAAGATTCACAGTCCCCGATAGTGCAGAGCTTGCTGAGAGCAATGCTGGTGGTAGGGTTTGCTTTCACGTCCAACATATGGTCCCTTCATCCTAGTCCTTGGAGATAAGATCTTATCCAAGGTCCACTGGATCTGACTTGGTCCTTTCTCTCCTGCTGAGAGAGCTGGGATTGCAGCCTGGGGAAGGGAAGGCCCAGGAGCATCTTATCCATCTATATATACCTGACTGGGGGAGAGAAAAAAGATGGAATCAGGTTCTTCTCAGTGGTTTCCACTGGCAGGACAAAAGGCAATGGCACACCCTGAAATAGATGAAAAAATGTTTGAACAGAAGAAAACACTTTTTTTTTTTTTTTAAATATCAGAGTGGTCAAACAGGGAAACAGGCTGCTGAGAGTTGTAGAGTTTCCAGCCTTGGAGCCATCCAAAACCCAACTGGACGCTGCCCTGATCACCCTTCTCCATCTCCAGAGGTGTCTTCCCCTCCCATCCATGCAGTGAATATATTGGTGATGGGCACCTGCAGAAATACCACAGGATTACATCGTGCCATAAATTGGTTTGGGCTGGAGGGGACCTCCAGGGCTCATCCTACAGCTTTTCCTCTTTAAAGAGCACCATGAGATATTGAGTGAACAGGAAAGCAAGATGGTTCCCATGTAGATGGAAAGGTTACGTGATTAGTGGTGTCCAGTCACTTTCCAGAGTCACTCCACTTACCTGAGTAACTTGAGCACATCCTTTTGTGACATTAAAAGGGCTTTGGCCACTGAATTTGTGCAGCTAAATGTAGGTGTCCAAAGGGTACCTTTCTGCATCTGAGAAAGCCATGCTGAAGATCCCTTTGTAACTAATATTAGTCAATACCAGGCATTGAAATTTAGGTCAATATGAAGTTGATGACTTCATTTAAATGATCCCCACCCTAAAAATCCTTGACTGTATTGATTAGATCTGTAATTGCTGTAGTAGAAGCCTGGAGCCTGGGAGTTATTATGCTCAGCTGGAGGTACTTGCACCTTAAATTAGCTGAGATGAATGTCATCTGCAGAAGGATAACCTTGCTCATTAAAATAGAGTGTTTTTATTGCCTCTTTGGGGAGTTTATGTGAATTCAAGGCAGGAACTGTCACCTATGCTTTGTATATGCAGCACAACAAACCATGGACATCTGATTTCAAAATATTGCCTAAATGATCTTATTATGAGCAATTTTGAACATTGGAATAAATAAAAATATGTATGTGTCTGTATTTGGCTGCTTTGAGGGAGGGGGGTGTCTGATCCCTGGTCTGTTTTGACACCTTGTTGGTTTACAGTGAAGCATAATTAAAACAAAGAGTGTTTCTAAGGCCTGCACCTGTATTCAAAACAAAGCAAAAAACCCACAAACAAACAGGAAAAAAAAAAGAAAAAAGAAAAAAAAAAAGAACTTGTTACCAGTTATGTCTTCAATAATAATAACAGATTATTTTTTCATTCCTTTCCTCACCCTTGACAACAAGTTTAACTAGATTTTCTTGCATTGCAGAGATACACAAACAATATTCACTAAGGAAGTAGAGGTAGAATAAACACAAACGTTACAGAAGGCTGCAGATGTATTTCCTAGGGATGCTCGCTATAAACACACAGACCTGTTTCATGGGGTGGTGAGTGCAAAAATGCAATTTATCTGACCTGAGAAGTCCATAGGGCTGATCTTGGAGATGCTACTCAGCTGCTGATGTCTGTCCTAAGAGGCTTCTTTTATGGTAATTGGAGAGCAACATGCTCTTTCATCAAAAAATTGACATTTTTTAATTCTATTGGCTGTCTACATGAATAGTGTAAACATTTTATAGTTTAGATTATATGGTTTTGATCTCTAATTGGAGATCTACACATGGCATAGTGAGTCCTTCCTAGCCAGAAGAAGTGTCTAAGGTTTTCATTGCACGGAAAACTGGGAATCAGACTGAGATTTCTTAGATATATCCTCTCCTGCAAAGTGCATCAGTGTCACACTCTGCCTTCCATACTTTGTCCACTTTGCAGGAAAATGTGTTTTTAAAACTAAATGCAGTATGGAAACTGCTGGCATTGAAGAGCAGCACAAAATCTACTCTTTTCCTTGCTACAACAGCTCTGTGTTGTATTTTCTTTATGAATTTGTTTTGTCCATGCTCTCAGTCAAGGAATCATAGAGACTGGATGTGGCACTTAGTGCCATGGTCTAGTAACTGTGGTGGTAGTGGATCAAGGGTTGGACTTGATGATCTCAGAGGTCCTTTCCAACCCATCTGATTCTATGATTCTATGATTCTGTGATTCTGTGAAAATGGTTTGGGTTGGAAGGGACTTTAAAGATCACCTCGTTCTAACTCCCTGCCATGGGCAGGGACACCTTCCACTATCCCAGGTTGCTCAGAGCCCCGTCCAACCTGGCCTTGGACACTTCCAGGGATGGGACATCCACAGCTTCTCTGGGCATCCTGTGCCAGTCTCCTCACCCCTTCTACTCCCACAGTTACCTTTGGCTGGAATCACTGAAAATACACTTTTCTGATTTTCCACCTCCTTTGCTGCTGACTCTGCACTTTGGGACCCCCTTGAGCAGCCACCTTCCATCAGTAACAGCTTTATATCCGAAACTCTCTGGGAATCCTGTAATTACTTATCAGTTCTTCTTGGTTTTGCAGAGCCTGTGATCCCCCTGGGAAGCTGGAATGGATTCTCAAGGCATTGCACATTCAGGCCCTGCGTCCATGTCTGCGTTACTGACACGTCACATCGAACCTGCTCCACCAACAAACACAAATTGTATGAAAAAAGAGCTAAATTTCATACTGTGTGTTGGTAGCATTGTGAATAATTTTGCCTACTTCCTCCCGCCTTCATTGTAGACATGTTTTACCTCAGATTTTAATTACGTCCCCTGCGTCTGGGGAATGCTGTTCCTTTGCCTTCAGATTTGCTATACAACGTGCTGTAAGATAAGTAGCTTTGAATTCATCTCCATTGTTTGTGTTTTTAACCTGCTCCCGATCTCCAGTTCTGCTCATTTAAAACCACGGAAGTCAAGACGTTCTGTCTGATTCTTTTTGTGTTTGTTTGTTTGTTACTGGTTTTGTACATTTAAAGATTAATTTAGCTCAGGTTCCCACCCCCCTTCTGTACACTGCTGCTTTAGACTCTGCTCTGCTGGATCTGAGCTAAGCACGACCACAATTATGTGTGCCATTTACAACACATCAATTAGATGCTTATTTGAACCCACTGTATGCGCAGAACACCACATTTATTTATGGGAAATGCTAGTGAAAGAGCAGGACAAATACAGAAGGCACACTGTTACAATTTTTTAAAGACCTTTAATCTATTAAAAAAATCAAGCAAGGTATCTCATAAAAAAAAAAACCGCACAAATTTTGCATTAGATTCCATTTCATAGGTTTCAATGCAACCAGCATTTGGGATTTTGTTCCATCCTCACCCACAATATTTTCTGCTGACAGACAACATGATTGAAACGGCCATTTAAATTCTCGTTTAAACGCGTCGTGTGTTATAAATGCAGTTCTCCTCCAGTAAATAAAGCATTTCAAAAATGGTTTTAATTAAAATGTCATAGGAATTCTTGAAGAGAATTTACCAGACAATATATTCTTTAGTCTTTGAGGAAAGTGAAATCTTTTGACAAAAAAAAAAAGAAAAAAACATCAGTTACCCCTATATGGATTTTTGGTTACTAGGAAGCTTTAGAAAAGAATAACAAATATTAAACTAGATTCCTGCCTGCACTGATTTCAATTGCATGCTTCCTTTCTAAAAAGCTGACACAGTCTTTCCTCAGTAAAGGTTGAGCACAGAAAATGCTCAGAGAAATCTTGCAGGTGCTTAAGCTCATTCAGGGTCAAAGCTGTGAAACTTCTTAAATCAGCGCAGTTTGGTTTGGTGAAGAAACAGAAGGCACAGGTTCTGGTGGTTTTTCTTTAGATCTATCCTACCAAATTTACATAACTGGATTGTTACGTGTAATATTATATATTCATTAATTGCTATTAAGAAAAGCTAATTAATAAAGTTATTATTTTTTTTTCCCCAGCCAAGCTTAGTGCTGGCATGAAATTAGGAATTATGACACTTACTGCTTTACCTTAGTACAGAGAGTTTACTTCTGAAATAGAGCTCCTTCCTTCTATCCACCACAAAGTGCAGACTTTCTCCATCAGCACATTTGGCAAATCCTCCAGTGATGAAAATCATTTTCATCTCGTTAGTGGGAGCTGAACCGAGCCCAGCTCGCGGCTGATTGCGAGCAAATATTTTGAGAGCTTCGAGTTGCATTTGAACAAGGGATCCAGAACAAACACTCCTTGCCCAGTCACTAATCCCATTCATTAGCAGCTCAGTGATTACCTCATTAGTGTGATGCAGTGCAGACACAGACTGATTGAGCTTCCCCTGAGCCAGCTCACACAGCACATGCATTTGGCACCGATGACCCAGGTAAAGAATTTCTCTGCTGAAACTGTAGAGCTTGTCTGGCCGGCCATGGGCAGGGACACCTTCCACTAGACCAGCTTGCCTCAAGCCCTGTCCCAGCCTGGCCTTGAACACTTCCAGGCATGGGGCATCCACAGCTTCTCTGGGCAACCTGTGCCAGGGCCTCACCGGTCTCACTATAACCAATTTCTTCCTTATGTCTAATCTAAACCTGCCCTCTTTCAGTTTAAAACTGTTGTCCCTTGTCCTCTCACTCCATGCCCTGGTAAAAATCATCTCTGTCCTTTTTATAAGCTCCCTTTAGCTACTGAAATGCTGCCATAAGGTCTGTGCAGAGCCTTCTCTTCTCCAGGCTGAATAGCCCCAACTCTCCCAGCCTTTCCTCGTGGGAGAGGCGTTCCAGCCCTGGGATCATTTCTGTGTCCCTCTCTTTTAACATGCCTGTGTCTTTCTTGAGCTGGGGACCCCAGAGTTGTGTATGGGGTTTGTGTGGCCAGGTTTCGGTAGCAGGGGGGCTACGGGGGTGATTTCTGTGAGGAGCTGCCAGAAGCTTCCCCATGTCTGACAGAGCCAGTGCCAGACAGCTCCAGGATGGACCTGCCACTGGCCAAGGCCGAGCCCACCAGTGGTACCACCTCTGGGGTAACACGTATAAGAAGCTGGGAAGAAGAACTTCCAGTGGAACACCAGGAGCAGCTAGAGGAGAGGAGTGAGAATATGTGAGAGAAACAACTCTGCAGACACCCAGGCCAGTGAAGAAGGAGAGGCAGGAGGTGCTCCTGGTGCTGGAGCAGAGATGCCCCTGCAGCCCACGGGGCAGCCCGCGGTGGGACAGCCGTGCCCCTGCAGCCCAGGGAGGTCCATAGGGGAGCAGAGATCCTCTTGCAGCCCATGGAGGACCCCACACTGGAGCAGGGGGAAGCCTGAGGGAGGCTGTGACCCCATGGAAAGTCAGCACTAGAGCAGGGACCTGTCAGGACCTGTGGGCTGTGGAGAGAGGAGCCCATGTTGGAGCAGGTTTGCTGGCAGGACTTGTGACCCTGTGGGGGATTCAGGCTGGAGTAGCCTGTTCCTGAAGGAATGCACCCCATGGAAAAGACCCATACTGGAGCAGTTTGTGAAGAATTGCAGCTCATGGGAAGGACTTACACTGGAGAAGTTCATGGAGAATTTTCTCCCATGGGAGGGACCCCAGGCTGGAGCAGAGGAGGAAGGAGCAGCAGAGATGTGTGATGAACTGACCACAGCCCCCACTCCCCTCCCCTTGCACTACTGAAGGGGAGGAGGTCGAGAAAACTGAGGAGTGAAGTTGAGTGCAGGTGGAAGGCAGGGCAGGGCGGTGGGAAGGTGTTTTAAGATTGGGGTTTATTTCAGATTATCTTACTCTGACTTGATTGGCAATAAATGAAACTAATTTCCTCAAGTCGAGTCTGTTTTGCCCAACGCAGTAACTGGTGAGTGATCCCTCCCTGTCTTTGTCTCAACCCACGAGTCGTTCTTTATGTTTTCTCTCCCCTGTCATCCACAAACTTGCTGAAGCGTGCACTCAATCCTGCTGTTATGTCATTTATAAAGATATTAAACAGCACCGGGTCCAATATGGACAGTACTTGTTGCTAATCTCCATTTGGACAATGAGCCATCAACTGCAACTTCAGTTCCAACTGCAAGTGAAGATATGTTTTCTATTGCTTTACTCACTTCATGGGCACATTTTCCTTTGCCTTCCTCATGGAAAATATATCTAACAATGCCATTAAGCAGCTGTTTATGCTACTGATGCTTTGGGAGAAAATACAGGCATAGTTTCTCCTTCTTTGCAATATCACTGGCAGAGACATGGAGCTCAAAGCTTTCCAACACCAGGCAGTTCAATTTGGGCAGATGCTGCAAACCACCATGACACAGAGGGTTAATGTGAGAACAGGATATGACAGGGGAAAATTCTAATAAACCTCTTTTCAGAGGCATTATGATGAGCTGGAGCATGATGGCAACAGCAGAAGTTAAAAAGATCCTGACAAAATCAATTAAGAAGAGGCACATCAGAAGCATGGTGAGCTAAGTACCCAGTTCAATTATAAAGTTGTCAGGTCATTTTAGGCAGGAGTGGAATAGGAAGCAGTTTTGTCTCTAGTGCCTTAAGGACAAATGTGAACATGAGAAAACGTGTTTGGGTGTCTCTTGCTGTCATTGACAAGCCCTTCAGGAGCCAGTGAAATTTCTCATATCTGAGATCTTTAAAAATGAGTACTATTCCTCAGAGTTGGGTCCACAAAAGAAAAGAGGTGTTAGAAGGGTTGTACCTTCCACTGTTCTACAATTTCTTGACCTTTTGTCCCCTTTTATGACACATGTGAAGACACGGGATACATAAATCCAGAAGTTGGACTTTGATGATCCTTTAGGTCCCTTCCAACTCAGGATATCCTGCGATTTAATGAAATCTACTGTGGTGGGAAGACAGCTGCTTGAACTAACCAGAAGGAGGCCTTGAGGAACATTCCATGTCTTCATCACCACGAGGTAGGACATAAGAGGAGTTCTAGTGCCTTATCTCAGTGCTCCCTATCAACTGATGTTCTGTCTCCAGCACTGGCCATAAACAAATAACTAAGGGACAGAAAAGGTACCTATAATTTTTTTCTCTCTAATAATCTCTCAATCTGCATTCTAGGTTTTCCATTAAGGGGATTTCCTGATGATGGTGTGGCTTATAAAGGAGTTTCAAATGTCTACTACCAACTGAGAAAGGAAAAAAAAAAAACCCAAACCAAAAAACTCCAGGAGTTTTTTGCATTGATTTTGGCTCCTATGACTATAATTCCATATCCGTTTTTAGCTTTCACCAAAAAAAATGGTGGATAGCAATCTGTCCCAATACACCCTTTCCATCTCATCATAATTTCACAGCCTCTGCTCTGTAGAGAGTATACACCCCAAAAAGAGTAAATTTAGATTAGATATTAAATTTAATTTGGATATTAGGAAGAAATTCTTTACTTTGAGGGTGGTGAGGCCCTGGCACAGGTTGCCCAGAGAAGCTGTGGCTGCCCCATCCCTGGAAGTGTCCAGGGCCAGATTGGAGCAACCTGGGATAGTGGAAGGTGTCCCTGCCCCTGGCAGGGGGGTTGGAACTTGATCTTTAATGTCCCTTCCAACCCAAACCTTTCTATGATTGTATGATAGGCCTGGCTTCAGGCAGCCCCAAACAGCTGAGAGGAGTCCCGACTTTATCCTAAGCTGTTTTGTGCTGGCAGGGGACCTGTTATCTCCTGTGCATGGTACATTTTGACCCAAAGTCAACTGAAGTTCACTGGACACATCAGGCATTGCGTTTTCCTGTTTCACCAGTTTGGATCATTTCTTAGGCACGAGAGCCAGAGAAAAGCACAAAATTGAAATACAGTGACTGACACATTTCTACACCACAGCATTTCATGCCTCCAAGAGCATATGAAGTGAAAGGGAAGAATGAGGGGGCAGGTCAACAGATCACTCTCTAACAACTTATTAATCTGCAGTTCTGTCAGTCTGAGGGGACTTGAAACACTGCAAATGGCTGCAATTCATCCATTTAGTTTAAGTGTGTTAACCCACATAATTAGGTGCAGTCTCGTCCAAAGCAGCAGCCCAGAGCATATTAATGATCCCTCACATGGAGTCTGAGCCGTGTTTCTCATGTGCTCACTCATTACAGGCCTCCACACTGCGCAACTGAGTCAAACCTAATTAGACCACAAAGAAATATGGTTATAATTGGTCTGGAGCAGCTTAGTAAAATGTAATAAGGAAGTTTAATTGGCTTCTTCTTTGTATTACTGATTCTGGAATTTATCATTTGCTTTGGACATTGGACTGACTCCCCCCTCACCTTGCCATGGAAGGGAGATGAATAAAAATGTGGTGGTGATTGGTGATTTGGTTGTTGATTTTACACACTAACGGCAGAAATTCCTGAGTTTCACAATAAAAGACAGGGATTCCCGATCCTTGGAATGCTGTCAGTAACTGGAAAGTCAGTTTTAAGAGTATCAGATAGCATTTGGAAAATAAAATAAGTTGTTGCTTCTTTGCAACTTTTGTTCCAGCGAAATAGTTATGAGCAATGCCAAAACCTCTAAACATCATAGATAGCAACTATAGACACATGTATAAATCAATTTTTGCCTGAATTTTCAATTTCTTATTGCAACTTTTATTGAAAAGTCCCTCCGCAGCTCTCTTGGAGCCCCTTTAGGCACTGGAAGGGGCTCCAAGGTCTCCCTGGAGCCTTCCCTTCTCCAGGCTGAACGATCCCAACCCTCTGTCATCCTGCCTCCAGAGCAGAGGTGCTCCAACCCTCTGATCAACTTAGTGACCTCCTCTGGACTTGTTCCAACAGGTGTTGGGGGCCCCAGATCTGGGCACAGGACTTCAAGTGGAGTCTCAAAAGAGCAAAGTAGAGTTTGCTGAGGAGAGGACCCAGAAGTGACTCGCAATCATCTGTCTAACCGTACTAACTTCCTAATGCCCAGCTTGCTGTCACACAAAGAGACCAAACCAAACCAAACAAACCCGAAACAAAGCAAAACGAGAACTCCATGGAGCACGTTGACGTGCTGGAACAACCTCTGTGATGCACAGCAAACAGGCAGTCAGCAAAGTGCAGAGCCCGCAGTGCTGACAGACACTGCTGACAGCAGCAGGCAGGAAAACATCAGGCCAGGCTGTGATGTCCTTTGCCTTTTCTTTCCTTGCTTTATGTCCCCACTGGGGTGTTTGTGATCCCCTCAGCAGCAATGCTAAGTGCTGCAAAGCCTGTGCCAGGTTCCTCCAGTCCTGCTCATTCAGAGCACAGACTCAGCAATTCTTCAATCTACAGGATGGTTTTAGAGCTCGTTTTCTTTACAGGTAAGTTGGATTCACTGCTGAGCCCAGATTTAGCTTATCTTACTTTAAGCATTTAAAAATGAGCACAGCCACTTTCAGCTCCTATTACAGTCAGTGGAAAAAAGATCTTGGGATAGACTCTACTACCCTCTAGAGATTCTTATGTTTCCCCAGGGTTGCTGTGCTCAAAATTTAGAGCCTCAGTTAGGTGGGGTGAGTCTAGACTGATTTTCCCTTCACAATGCTCCAATATAAAAACACTCTCTGGAGGGCTATAAAGTTCCATCAGGGCTGCTTCTCCCCACTTTTCCAAATCCCATATTGATCTTTCCTGTGCTTTTAAGTGTTACTAACCTTCTGAGCCTGCATCTTCATTTGACATAAGACCAAATAAAATACTCCACAGAGGTAAGGCAGGCAAGGCAGGAGAAGTCAACCTTTATAAATGCCCTGAAATATTTAAGGTCCCCAAAAGAGAAAATGCAAGCACAGTGCAAAGACTGAAGAAAATTCATTCTCCATTCCTCAAAGTAATTGGAGGATTTATAAATGGATTTACATATATTACTCAAAACCAGAAAACTCTGTTATGAAGAACTTTGCTGTAGATGATTCCTGAGAACTTGTATCCATGATCACAACTCCGGTACTGGAAGTTATGAAAGGACCTACTGGGGTAAGTCTGAGACGGCAGATGCATCGATGTGGAAGAAACTGAGCTTTGGCTGAAAAGAAATCAGATTATACAAATATATAGTAAAGACAGAACAGCTTCAGTGCGTTTCATGTTTGAACCGAGAGAGACAGGAGTGGAAACTGCTGTTAGTTCTTCAATTAATGTGTTTGGTCCTTCCAAGTCAGGTAGATCCCAAATATGATCAGCCCATATCAATAAAAATCAGTTTCAGATCCTTGATCTTAACTGAGAAATCACAACAAATAGTCAGTGCTTTTTAGCATAAATGGGCTGTATTTTATTCTCCTGGCAGTCAGTCACTGCCCTTCCATGATCAACAACATCCATGCAGTGTCCATGGACTAAAAATCTTCAATATTTCTCTTGTATAAGAAGCTGAAGAGAAACCATGGTGAAAGAAGTGATCACCTTTTTCAGCTTCTTATTTGAGGTAAATATTTCTGTCTTTATCCAGCTACTCAATTCATTGATGTTTGGAGTTTGCCCTCTGCTGAAGAGCAATGGAGGTTTCAGAAGACTCAAGGTCAGCATGCAGGCACTGGAAAGCTCTGTGGAGGTTTTTGCTTCCTTTTTCCTGGTGTGGGGAAATAGAAGTTTATAGCTGAATAAGAAAGTTCATTGTTCTGTCAGCTGTGGCAAAAAAATAGCTACGAAGTGGCTCCAAAAAGCAGAACACTTGTCTCACACCTCTGGGATCCTCATTCTCATTTCCAGCCCTTAAGGCATCCCATGTGCATGTATGAGCTGGTGGAATTCCAGGGAAAGGGTTTGGAGATGATGCCAGGCCTCCAAGAAATACAGGTTAGAAAAAAAAGCAGAGTGAGAATGGAGGGAGGGGATGAGCTGGGAAGGTTTGGAGTGGGGAGGAGGTTTGGAAACCTTTAAAAAGCCATTTTTTCCCCTTCCACCACTCTGTCCACAGCACTGAAACTTCTTCCCTCTTCACGCTCTCCCATGGATTTCTCCCAAGCTCATGATGGTACAGTTAATGATTTAATCTGTCCAAGCAAGAACACAGATGCTCATTTTGGAGCAGAGCTTTCTCCTCACGTGTGGCCAAGGGAGGCAATCCTAGCACTGCCTTCTGAGCTCATTAATTTCCTGCTTGATCAGGAATAAAGGCTTGCTGCTGATATATGGATTGTTTGGTTTGGACTCCTATATGTTGACACTCAGGGATTTAAGGATTGTATTTAATCTCCCAGTAAACCACTTTATAACAAGGGGGACAAAGTATTACAGAGAAGTACTGAGAAATACACTGCTCTCCTGCTCTCAGCAATCCCTCCTACATATTATTAAACATAGTTTTTCACAAAAAAACCCTGTGATATTTTTACATTTTTACCCTGTACTCTAAGCAGTGGCATTATAAGACATAGTTTGCCTCCCAGGACCCAACGCCCTTGCAGTTAATATTATTGTTCCTCTTGGTTTTAGCAGCTTTTGATTCATATCCTGATTTGTTACTCATTTGATCACCCTCCCTTTTCATACTTTGCACCACATGGAAACTTTCCCATTCCTCTCCAGAAAATTACTTCTGTCTCCGCAAACCCTCTTGAGATATGGCAGGCACTAAAATCAGGAACTGGAGCTAAGAATAGAAAAGCAAGATGGTAATCATGACAATAAAATCTCCCAGATCACCAGTCAGAGCAAACATTTCCATACACCTTTGGAGAGTTAATGTTCCCCAACCACAACTCAATTATAAGTTACATGGAGACAGGAGGTTGGGACTGGGAGAAGAGTCTCTTGCTGGTTTCTATCACAGCCAGTAAGTGTAATATAAAAACATAGAAAGCAGGGGAACTGGCTGGGCCGTGTCTGCAGGTCCAGAGGGTTGGCTGCAGGTGAGGTAGATCCCTGGAGCGGACTGTGAGAACAGGAGAAAGAGAAGTAATTTAGAGGATAAGCCCCAAAAGTCTCAGCAGTGTTGGTGAAAACCCTTTAGTGTTTATTCCTTGATCACACAATTTTTGCTTTTCCAGAACCTCATTTTCCCTATGAACTCCATTTCACCACGCTGGTTTTGCATTATTTGTAACCAGTTCTGTCCTACAACAGTTTTGCAAAATAAAGTTTTGTAAAGAACAATTCTCTCTCTCTCTCTCTCTCTCTCTCTCTCTCTCTCTCTCTCTCTCTCAGTAACTTTTTTCCCCTTTGATTTTAATGGACATTTATAAAATCCCTGAGACCTACAACAAAACTGAGCACAACTGTTCAAGTCCCTGCTGCCTAAAAAACCTTGACATCTGAGCTACAGAGAGGGAAAATCTGGAAAGAAAGATGTTATAAAGTTCAGATGTTGGAGGCAGAACTCTATGGGATAAAATGACCCCAAGTGAGCAAGGATCAGAAGTTTGGGGAGGGAAAGATATGAGTGAGAAGTGAAATGTGATAGGAGGGCACAGAAAATACAGTTCACAAGGAGAACATGATTTGCGTCACTGTGAAAATGTCTCTCCTCTTTTGCTTTGCCCCTTTAAATCTGCTTCGTGTCTTGTCCAATGCGTTCAGTGAAAATCCAGTTGCAGGACCCCAAGAAGACACATGCTCTCAGTTGTGTCACGTTTGTTGTGGCTTCCAGTTTCTGAGAATTTCGGAACTGTAACACAGAGACTGTCCTTGTTTCCTCTCTGCTTTTCCGGGGTTTTACAACACTTGTGGTGCTTCCCAGCAGGCTGTGTCCTGGTGTGCCCTCACCAACGCTAATCTAGATTTTAAACTCTTTAAAAGGGTCTAATCCAATAGGGTAAGTTATTTCAGGGGATACATTCCTTCACTTAATAAAAAAACCCCAAAACCCGACCCTACTGAAACTTTCCCTGCTTTATCTTGCGAGAGTTGTACCTAATCTACCAGCACTTTTCTTGTCATGCTCCTGCTCCCCAAAGCTGGAGCTTTCCTGGGATGGCTGAACACCTGCCTGCCCATGGGAAATGGGGAAAGAATTCCTTGTTTCGCTTTTCTTGCACACATGCCTTTTTTTTTCTTTTTTTTTTTCCCCTATTAAATTGTCTTTATCCCCACCCATGTGTCACTTTTCCCTTCTGATTGTCCCTCCCATCCCACCAGGGGGCAGCTGGTGAGTGGTTGTTGGGGCTGAGTTGCCAGCTGGGGTTAAACCATGAGAGAAGAGTGTCAGTGATGTCATAATTCTCTGTTTAGGATAAAAACTGCCTTTTTTTTTTTTTCTTTTTTTCTGACACCAAGAAACTCTCCATGAGAGTGAGTTTTCTGGCTTAATTAAAGTAAGTGTGATATACAGTCTTCATACAATATAGTGATATTACATCACAGAGTATGACAATGCAGTCTGAAAGCTGAGGGGGAAAACAGCAATATTACTGGAAACAGTGGGAAATATTCCTGTAATTCTATCTCTGAGATCCATTAGAATATGTCCCTTTACATGTGCCTTTTTTATTCGCTGCTAAAATATTTTGTTGACCTCAAAGAACTTCTTTGGCCTTCAGAGCCTTTGTATGTGGCTATGAAAAGGACCTTCCAGATATTGTTCCACCCATGAGGTGGTCCTTATTTCAAGAAATATTGGGGGGAAAAAAAAAAAAGAAAATAAAAAAGAGAATGGGAAACAAAGTTCCTTTTTGATCCTGGCAAAGTAGTGATTTAAAAACATATTTCTGCTCTTCTCTTCCAGTGATATCAAGTGGATTTACCTGCAGAAACACAGCCTATGGGTTTCAGCTGCCTTTATATAAACTCTCTCTCAATAGGAACACCATATTTGTCCCATAGATCAAAATATCAACCACAGACAGTCATTTATCTTCAACCCTCTCAGGACTTGGATGGTTATTGTTTTTCTCATTAAGGAAGTTACTAAATCCCAGGGGAGGCTGAGGGGTTACAGCTTCAACTGATACCCATTTGTCATATTTCTACTGCTGGTTAGAGGCACATAAATTTAGGTAAAGAATAATCATTGCTGCCTGAGGTCAGCCTCATGCCTCCCTTAAGAGAACTAGAGGTTTATGAGGAATGAAAAAGGCACACTTTAGGGAGAAAAAAGATTATTTTTAAAACCTGGAGGCTCTTAATGTGTTGGATTATTGTTTGAATCTGAAAAGGTATCGTAAGGTGGAATTGTCACTCTGGAGTTGTCGTCTTCCGCATCATCCAGGCCAAGGAGAGAACACCTGAGACTGCAGAGTCATGGAAAACTGCCCGAGAAGAACATAAACCATTCCGTTCACATAAAGGAGGTGTTGGCTGACTGTTGGTGCATTTACGTCAATATGTTGATGTATTGTTGATGTTCTGAACTATTTCACTGCTGATAAAAGAGGAAAGAAGGATGAAGCTTTGTTTCCTCAAGAGCTGCACTTTTCATGAAGCGGGAATGGCTGGCACAGGAGGGACAGGGAAAGGTGGAAACTGTCACCAAGACCCACTGCAGGATGCGACAACAGATGCAAAAGCAACTGAGGAAAGTACAAAATGAGAGACTCCAGCGTGATTCCTCAGTCATAACGTGCAATATTTCACTTCAACAGGTGCAGCAGAAAACCACCCCAAGGTCACCTGAGTGGGTGTGGAGTTAAAGATCCCAGAGGTTTTGATCACAGTATTCACTGGTATTTTCAAAATATGCCTGAGGGACAAAGAGATGAATACACTGAACCAACAGATCACATCTTTAATAAACCTTAAGATGCTGCCCAGAGAAGCTGTGGCTGCCCCATTCCTGGAGGCGCTCAAGGCCGGGCTGGATGGGGCTCTGAGCAACCTGAGCTGATGGAAGGTGTCCCTGCCCATGGCAGGGGGTCAGAACCAGATGATCTTTCAGGTCCCTTCCAACCCAAACCCCTCTATAATTCTACACATTTTTTAATTCTGTGTGGGTCTCTTACTAGCATTGGACAACTGTAGGGACTCACCACCAAGAGGATATGGAGCAAAGTCTAAACCATTGATAAGCCAAAACACAGAGCACCTGCTGGCAGCTGGAAGTTTTTCTGTAAATTGTTAATCCTTTATGGTCCTCTGCTGCCACTCTTGCCCTCATGCAACACACAGAAAAGTCCTTATTCCGCTAAAGCAAATTTGTGGTGAGGGCAGCTGGTGGATGATGGCAGTAGATGGTACCAAGGGACTATTGATCAGCTGAGTAACTTTCAAATTGTAAGTCATCTATTCTCATTTGTCTTGGTTTAGAGCATCCAAAATTCATTACTTATCTGTTGGCTCCATTAAATAAAATGCATTTGGTGGGTTTAATCCAAATATGAGTGGTCATTCATCAAAAGAGCTGCTGGCACTGGGGCTGCTGCTTTATTCAGACAGTCAGAAAACTACAAACAGTGCAGACTGAACCATTTTCTCTTTTCCTTTCACTAGAGAAGGACCCTGCAGGACACGTCTGGAGCACGTTGGTCTGTCCAGTGCAATGGAGGTGTCTCCACAGCTGTGTAGGTGAACAGAGCCATCGCTGTCTGGGGCTGTCACTCTAAAGTATCTCATCACTATTGCATTAGATTGCAAAAACCAACAAAAGAAGAATTAATAAACCCACAAACATTGTAAGATTCTATACAGTACTTTTTCTTTTTTCTTTTTTTTTTTTTTTCCTAGTGAAGGGAGGACAGAAATCCTGTTGCTTGGCAAAGGTCATTTTCTCCAGTATCACATGTGCAGTGGTTAAGTATTTCATGACAGTGCAAATAAAAGCCCCAGATGTCTCCAGCGGTCAGAGATGCTATGTTTTATTTATTACCTTTTGTAACTTTAATCATCATAAAGGACACCTGTGTGTCCTTTTATTAACCTCCAGGTGGGTTAATTCTGAATGGCAATTCAATCCAATGAAAAAAACAACAACCGACCCTATCAAAACAATCGACCAACCAAACCAAAAAAACAAAACACGTGTCTTCTTAAAACGTGTGAAAAACTGCTATTAAAAGATTTATTTCATTTTATTTCTTCAAAGAAAATTGTGTATATGTGGGTTTCTTATAGGCAAAGGTCTGATCGCTCTGACACATATCTCCATATAAAAGTGAATCACTCATCGCATTGGTATTCCTGGGTTCCAACATTATCTCTAAAGAGATAAATAAGGAGATACTATTTATCTTTTACTGCTTGGATTCTTGACCGACATTTGTAAAAAATCCAAAACAAACCCAGATTTCTTTTTTTGGGTTTTTTTTTTTTTTTTTGTTTTTTTTTTTCCTAGAAAAAATTAGAATCCAAGCTTGGGCAGACTGAAGGTTTGAACTATCCCAAGAATGAAAAATTCATCTTCAAAGGTAGAAAGATACCTCCATCAAAGATTTTTTAATAAATAATCAAAGATTATTTTAAAAAGAATGGCAAAACCACTCAGACCTTTAGATAGTCTGATATTTCATTCTTTTCCCAAAACTGATGAGCACAATATATCCATGCATCCACCTCCTCCCATCCTCTCCACTTCCTTTGGACAAGGAAGCAGTGGCTTCAACAACCCTCAGGGTAAAGGGGCTGCAAACATCTTTCTGATGGCAAAGATTGCACCAAGATGGAAATATTCTCTGTATCTTCAACCTGTGTGAAACCCCAGAGTAAAAAAGAGATTAAATCTGGACTTACCTGCACTTTTTCTCAGTGGGCAGACACAGACTTTGCCTTCAAGCTCCTGTCTCAGTAGGATGAAGCCAGGATTCACATCCAAATCCAAGAAAGGGCTGTGCAAGAGAATCAGAAGCACTGGTGGGAAATCATTTATTTGAAACTCAAAGAGTAAAGCAAATTATAAGAGAAACAAGCTAAGCATCGTCATGTAATTTAACCTCTCCACACTGTTCTGCCACGGCAAATTAAGGTGTGAAAAATGGAGATGAGAAAGCAGGAGAGGCTGGGTCAGGAAGGATGAATGTCCCCACAACAGGATTGCAGGGTATCACAGACCAGTTCTGTGGGCACTTGGCAGGGTAAAAAGGTCTTTTTAGTTGTAAAAGTTCAGTCATAATCTGGGTTGTGTAATTCAGTAATAATCTGGGTTGTGTAATTAGAGATAATGAAACAGTTTTCAAATTTATGGAAAGTACCATGGAGAAAAAGAGAATAAACTGCTCCATTTTCAGTGTAGGTGGAAGGCAACACACACACTTTGCAGGAGGGAACTGTTCACTTGGTTTCACGTTAGAGGAACTCTATGGCAGGAGGGGATAGCAAGGCTTTGGAAGAGATGGTCTCCCTTCAGGAATGTAAAGGCAGCCCCTATCCTTGGCTGATTTCAAGAGAAGCAAACATTGATAAACAGTGGTCAGAAAGCCATGGGTCTGCTTAACCCTGTCAGGGACTGATCAAAGGACCCTCTGGATCCTTGCAAAATTTGTTGTATCACTCTGCATCCTCTGACACTTATCAAAACCAGTCACAGCTCACTGGGTTTCACAGAATCCTACAGTAAGTGAGAAAAGGCATTTCCTTCCTCCCCCTCCAGCTGCTGCACTAAATATGTCTCCAGGACTGATCCTCTGAGAAGCCCGAGACTGACAGATTTGTCAGAAAGATATTAACCATGACATGGAGAAGCGGAAAACAGAACTGAGAACTGTGTGTAAGGAAACACATATTAATAGGGATTTACAGTGGTGCTTTCAGCAGTTTAATGTCATGTAAGGGGAACTTAACAATTTAAGAAATAGTGCTGAGAAATTACTTCTTCCTGGGAGCCTGGGGGAGATTTCAGCAAGTCAATGGCATTGTCCAGTAGAGACAAGAGGAAAAACTATTTTGCTTCAACACAGTCCAATTCAACCTGAGTTTAAAACTGGTGGTGTGGGCTGCGTAAGTTCTCTGAAGATGTCTGTGCCACATAAGCACTTAAACCCTTATCTTTTCACCCAACTGGTAGAAATGATTAATTTTGGAATGGTTTGAGACACTTCCAAGACACAGTCTGCTCTTACATGTCTCTGTGGTTGCTGAGAGCTTCTGAAAGGTGTCTGTGTGGTTTCTCCTCACCAGTCTTCTGAAGTTCAAGGGCAAAGAAAATCAACAGGTCCTGATTCTTACTGTATTTGCATGCTTAGTTCTGCCCCTGAATCTCCAGATTATTCAAATCATAAAATGATCATTAGGCTAAAAAAATTTAATCTTAAAGGGCTCTCATATCAGCTACATATTTCTCTCTCCTCTCTGAAAATCATGGTACGGTTAAGGTTGGAAAAGACCTTTAAGTTCGTCAAGTTCAGTGGTTGCCCCAGCACCACCATCATATTCAGCATAAAAACAGGTCCTCAAGTGCATATTCACACAGATTTTGAACACTTTCCAGAGATGGTGACTCCACCACTTCCCTGGACACTCTGTTCCAATGCTTTACAACCCTTTCTGTGATTTTGTTTTTCCTAATATCCAATCTAAACCTCCCCTGAAGGGAATAAGAAACTACTTAATCTAGTCACTGGCTAAATAAATATGTGTGTGCATCCAACAGTTCTACGTGAATACAGGTCAAGGAATCCTTGCACAGCTCAAGAAAAAAGAGAGAAAAATACCATTTCATCACAAATATTCCTTTTCTTTCCCCAAACGCTTCTATCATTATTAATGAAACTCTATTAACCTGCTTTGCCCTTCCTTTTTCTACAGAAATTTCTGTAGTTTTCTGTCTCTCTCCATCACATTGACTGGAAACTTTGATAAATTTTTCAGATTCATTTGTACATCACTTGAGACAGACGAGAGAAATCTTTTATAAAGTATCTACTGTCTCAAAATAAAAACTCACCAAACTTGTGGAGATGGTACAGGCACTAAGAGCAACCAGGTCTAGTGGAAGGTGTTCCTGCCCAAGGCAGGGGGGTTTGAACTGGATGATCTTTAAGGTCCCTTCCGACCCTAATGATGGTTCTAGGAATAGCAGATTTAACTTCAGGGCCATGCCAGTGCTGTGAAGCCCCACACCTTCTTTCCCCCTGTACTTGGCCAGAGCAATGAAAAGATTTGCCAGACAAGGACAAGGGAAGACAAGATCTGAGTCCATGCTCTGGGTGAAATGACAGTAAATTCTCCAAGCTCACACAGAAACTTTGGGCAAAGACCCTGAACAACACTGCAAACATGTCCTTATACAAACGAGTTTAGTTAGCCATGGAAATTATGAGAGATGGCTCTTTGAACGGTTTGAGTTAGAAGGGGCCCTGAAGATCATCCAGTTCCACCCTCCTGCTGTGGGCAGGGACACCTTCCACTAGACCAGATTGCTCAGAGCCACCTCCAACCTGGCCTTGAACGCTTCCAGGGATGGAACAGCCACAACTCTCCTGGGCAATCTGTTCCATGGCCTCATCACCCTCACAGTAAAGAATATCTAGTCTAATATCTAATCTAAACCTACTGTCTTCCAATTTGAACCTATTTATTCCTCCTTTGTCCTGTCATTCCATGCTCTTGTAAATAGTCTTGCCAGACTGGATTGAATCAGACTGGATTCCCAGTTCTATTCACATTTCATCAAATGCAAAGTCAACAAAATTTCTAGAGTGTGGAGGAACCTTCAGTCCTGCAGCCTAAGGAGTATCTGTGACTGGAAGTACTTGTGAGTTGGTGCAGCCCTCTCAATTACCCACCAACACAGACCATGTGATTATCTGTGGCTACCATCAGTGCCTGGGAAAAGCAGGATCTGCAGAAATCCCTCAAGGACCAGTTCATTTGCTTTCTCATTTCTTGGCTCCACATTATGTATGAGCACTTAACATGTGTTTGAAGGGTACAATTCCCTGAACGTACCAAACAAAGCAGCAGCCTCTAATTTTGAATTTCCCTGGAGCTGGGGAGAAAAAGGGTTTGTCAGAACTAATAACGGGTGAATCCCAAAATGTGCTGCAAACAGAGATTGTCTAATTCCAGTCATTTCCCTTGATAGCCAGTTCCTCTTTTGCTGGGAGTTTCTGACTGGAAAAAAATTATTCAATAACACATTTTGTCTATACGGACCCATTTCAATCCAGTTCTACTCTTAGAGACATATCTGAAGAATTGCAGCCCCACATGTCAACCATTAGGTTGTCATATATGGAAATGTTTATTTTGGCTGTGATATATTCTCTGTTTTACTTTAATTGGAGGAAATCCCCAAATCAATCAGTTAGGAAGCATTTACTTGCAGTGGAGGCTGGAGAGTTTTAATGGAAAGGGATTCGGTAAAAAACAATAAATCATCACAATAAAAAAGAACCGAAAAGCAACATTAGGGAACAAGAAAGCAGGGAGAATCTTCCTAAAGCAAATTGCTGTGCAAGATGCATTAATATCTTTAACATAATGTTTGGAAACAGTTCATTTCTTTCAGGAAGAAGACCTAATTCATCAGAGAAAACATATGTCTTCCCACCTGATTTAGCATCTGGGGGCTCTGTGGTGCAACACACCATTGAGGGAACAATTATTGACTTAGTTCCACCCTGCTAAGAGCTGTTACTCACTGTGCAGAATTCCCACAGTGTCTTCCAGTTCTGGAAAGGTACCTACAGCCACTGCTGTTCGAGAAGTGCCTGTGCAGAATCCTTAGGTTCTAAACAGAAACCCTCTTTGGGACAGAGAAAATATCTCCTTAATTGCATAGCTGGAGCTGTGTAGCTGCTGCAGTAATTAGGTCTCAGACCACATGGCTGACTGGACTTTTCCAAAACTGAATTTACAGATTCATAAAGTCATAAAATCACGGAATTGTTTAGGTTGGAAAAGACCTTTAGGATCATCTAGTCCAATGGTTCCCAATAAAACATGTCGTGAGGTGCCACAGGTTTTCTAAATCCATCTGAAGGTGTGACTCCACCACTCCCCTGGGCAGGCTATTCTGACTTTTGACTACTGTTTTAGTGAAACAAAATTTCCAAATATCCCATCTAAATCTCCTCTGGCACAACTTGAAGCCATTTCCTCTTGTCATGTCACTTGTTACCTGGGAGAAGAGACTGAGCCCCAACTGCCTTTACTCTCCTTTCAGGGAGTTAGGAGAGAGGAATAAGGTTTCCCTGAGCCTCCTTTTCTCCAGGTTGAGCCCCGCCTCAGCTCCCTCAGCCACTCCTCATCAGACTTGTGCTCCAGACCCTTCCCCAGCTCCACTGCCCTTCTCTGGACACTCTACAGCACCTCAAAATCTTTCTTGTCAATAGGGGCCCAAAACTGAACCCAGAATTTGAGGTGTGGCCTCACCAGTGCCCAGCACAGAGGGACAATCCCTGCCCTGGTCCTGCTGGCACACTATTGCTGATATAGCCCAGGTGCCAGTGCCCTTCTTTCCCACCTGGGCTCACGTTCAGCTGCTGTCACCAGCACCCCCAGGTCCTTTTCCACTGGGCCACTTTCCAGCCACTCTGTGCCAAGCCTGGAGTGCTGAATGGGATTGTTGTGACCCTCAATTCCCTCATCGACATCATTTGACAAAGACATTAAACAGGGGCTGGCCCCAGCACTGAACCCTGGGGAGCACCACTGGTGACCGACCCTAGCTGGATTTAACTCCATTCCCCCCACCTTGACCATCCAGGCAGTTTTTTACCCAGTAAACAGTTCACCCATCCGAGCCCTGAGCACATAGTTTTTCCAGGATAATGTTGTTGAAAATGGTGTAAAAGGCTTTACTAAAGTCCGGGTACAGAGGCCCAGGGATGGTGGGTGGGTGGTCACGACAGGTAGACAAAATCTACAGCTTTTCCCTCATCCATTAATGGGTTATCCTGTTAGAGGGTGAGATCAGGTTGGTCAAAGCCTTTCATTAAGTGATGGCACTCCAGGTGATCTGCTCCGTAACACACCCTTACACTGAGTGACAGGCTGCAAAACAACTCTTGTAAGGCAAAATCTTCCACATTTGAGCATTTTGCCTTCAGGCTAATGCCATAATTATGTGAAAACCACACTGTACCCCTAAGGATAAATTTCTATTCACAGAGCAAATAATTTTACTTATTTGTTTATTGTATATTCAGTAATGTGGTTGCATGAAGTATGAGTAAGGATACTTCCTCATGAAATGTAAGATAATAGAGTGTAAAAAGTGAAATAGTCAGCTTTCTTACGGTATTTACTGAATTTTATATGTGCTGAATGTGGTTATATCTGTTCTGTACTTTCCAAAATGTATTCTGTAGTTTCTGAAATATATACATTAGATTTGGGCACATTAAAAGAACATGAACTGTAGGTGAGGTGGTTCAACTAAACACTCAAATCCAGTTCCAACCTGAAAGTCAGATTTTATTTTAAACAGAGAGTGAGAATCACAGGGAATTGAAGCAATTCCTTCAGGTCTGGAAATATTCTTGCATTTGCTTTGCCTTAATTCCCCTTTTTTTAAGACTAAGTACACTCCTTTACCTCACTGCAAACTGTGGAGAGTAAATATATTGATTGAAAAGGTCAGTGAGTAGCCAAATAACAGGCAACAAAAAATTATTCTGAAATGACAAATATTTGGTAGAGGTAAAGATAAACCAGGTAAATAATAGCTTTTGAAATTAATCTTTTTTTTTTTTTTAACAGTCATGAGGAATATTTAAAACTTTTTTAGAAAATATAATATTTTCACACAGTAAAACATGGGAGGTTCTTAAATTAATAATCAATAATTAGGCTTCTTAAAGAAGACAAGACTTTGGTTGTTCTTACCTCAACCTCTCTCAAGCAGAACAACCTCTCTCTTGTTTCTTGTAGAAACAAGACCAAGGACAGATATCAAATTTTTTTTTCCAGATAAAAATACTTTTCTCTCTTTTTTATCTATGACACCTATTTTTTATGTCTAGTTTTATTTACGACTTTTAACTGAATAAGTATTTTTATCAATCCTGCCTGTTTTTTGGGCATTTGATTTCTTACTAAATAGTAATATTTTGCATTTGTGGGCATTGTATTGTGAAATATTGTTTTGAAATACCTGAAAACACACCTTGATTTCTCACTTTAAGAGATACTTGATGTGGAAAGCTCTTCATGGTCTTATAAATAAAATAATCAGAGAAACAGAGGAATTCGTAGCAAGATTTCCTGCTCTTGTTAGTCCTTTTACAGGAATCTAATGGTCTTTCCCCGGTAAAAACAGACTTAAACAATGTCCACAGTCCATGCGTTATCCAATCCTTTATAAAAACTAACAATTTCTCCACCGAATAGCCAGATTTTGCTTTCATTAGCATTTTTTTGGTAAAAAGTCTTGATACAAAAAAAATAAGTATTTTAAGATGTTTGCCTTTATTTGGGTGGTTTCTGGGTTTTGTGTAACTGCTGATACTCTCCAGAGGTGGCTGGAAAGGATCTCAGGGCAGGTGGGAAGTTTGAAGTTTATGGTGAAAAACACAAACATGGAATTGCATTTATTTAACCTAGCTGGGCCCGTTAGGATTCAAAGCACATGGTGTGTTAACATCATCACCAGATTGCTTTTATCAGAGGATATCAATTATATAATTATAATACAAATAACGGAGGAGCAACCTGGTCTGGTGGGTGGCACAACAAGAGGGTTGGAACTAAATGATCTTCAAGGTCCCTTCCAACCCGAACCACTCTGTGGTTGTGTGATTCCACGAATTGAGGATAAAAATAAGGGTATCCTAAAGCAGATGGCTTGTGGTGTAGCTGAGACATCATTTGGGGTTTTGTTTTCCCCCTTTTGATCTGTGCTGTTTTATCTGTAATGGCTTTACCTCGCTGGGCAAACAAGCAGACCTGTTGTTTGTTTCCTAGGGAAAATCACTCTGGATTATCCTCTTTCGCTGAGATTTCCTCTCTGAACTCTTTCTGATTCCTCTGTCAAACACAGACACTTCAAACAGTGATGGTGTGAGAGGTATGTTCTGTGTTTCAAGAGCATGATCTGATAAACAAACATATTTCCCCGCCAAGCATGCTGGCTTTGCCGTTCACCAAAAACTGGGATGCTGAACACGGCTTCTTTATGTGTTGGTAATTGTTTCTCCCTTTATGAGCCGAGGCTGGATGCCTGAAATGTGATAATTGGAAATCTGAAGGCAGTGAGGAGCCTTGCATATTCGCCTTTCCCAACTTTTTTGCTCCATTTCTCCTGCTGCGTCTGCAGAAACAAAGTATTGCAAGGAGGTCACTGTGCACAAGGCAGTTGAAATATTTCAGGAGCTCTAGGTGGCAAAAAGCCTGAACACTTCCATTTTCTGACTTGGGGTCTCTGCAAAATATGGGACAAAACAGCATCTTTTTCGTCTCTCCTCTGCACTCCCCACCTGCCACTCCCCCAGAAGAAGTTAAAGGGCAAAAAGCTGTCGGCTCCCAAGTGACCTGAGAACCTGGGGTGGGAGGGAAATTTCTAAATGAGGAAGCTGAAATCTCTGAGTTTCCCCCAAAAATTAAACAAACCAGACTGAACTCAGACAATTAAGTCACTGAAGCTCATATGGAGAGAAATACTAAGGGTCTCTGCAGAGTACAGCGTGGACTCGTATAAAAGAACTAAAAATGGGCTCTTCTGCTGTCTTTTGGAAGTGCACAATTCATCCACCTCCATATGAAGTGGGGGTTTAGTTCTTGTAGTTAACAGGCAGTATAGACAGTAGAGTTGATGGAAATAAGGCTGTGACTCATCCCAATAAACATGAGCAACTTCTTTTAAGATGAGTTTCACCCACTGGTACATGGACTCCTTCTCCAGGGAGTCCAGACTGACTCTTACACTCAGGCTGGGACAAACCTACACTTCAGACACCCACATTTAAACACAACACTGAGGATTTGGCTGCTTTGATGGGTGCAGACTTTACCTGCCTGGGGCTTAATGAATTGCCTCTTGTCTCTTGCTGTGGCTCTGCATTCATCTGCATCACTACTGACGCTCTCAAAATGCTGCTAAAACCAGGAGATGCACAGAGATGTGAAGATTTATTGGGGTTTATGCAGAGTTTGACAGCAACAAACTCAGGTTTGATTCTCAGTGAAGACAGGCTGAGGATTATATCAGATTTGCCTGTCCTCCCCTAGGCACTTTTCCATCCATCCTTCCCCGCTGTATTTGCACAGGACAGTTCTTAGGGCTGAAGTTGCCTTTTAGGAAGTGCACCTGCAACCTGTATAGCCCACCAGGGCTCTGCTCTTAGTGGAGTGTTCCAGCTGCTCTCATCCTAACAGCAAAAAGCTGGAGAGGAGTTTGTGTGTCTGTTTTTATGTGTCTCCTACCAGGAGTATATTAAAAAAGAGAGGAACAAGCAAAGAGACAGATGGTAGAAACAACAGACAGCATAAGTAGCATTAATCTAATAACTCCAACAGTATAAAAATTGGGTTTCTAACCTAAACAAGTTCATCAGTAGACAAATGAAACAGAGCAGAGCCCCCAGAAGGTGAATCTTTTCACTGTAATACAGATAACTAAAACTGTGTGTATTGGATGTACTGCAGCAACACCTTTTCTAAAATACAGCCTCTAATCTTAACCCCCTCCAGTGAATCTTGGTCCCTTTTCCAAATAGAAGGGCTAAAAGCTGTGTGGCTTCAGAGTGTTCTGCAGGACAGCTGTGAACCTCAAAAGTCTGAGCTGGAATTAAGAATGTTTTTGAATTCAGGAGGTTTCTAACATGTTAGCCAACATGACTATTTTGTTAGAAACAAACTAGTCTATAATCCACAGGTCTTTTCTTTAAGAAAAATATGGTATTTCCCTACTGTTCGTTTAAGACAAGCTTTTAAAATTTTCATTATGAAAAACCTCAAAAAGCTGTCCCTGATTTTCCCCCTCTCTGCCTTTATCCTGTTTGTAAATCAGATGCAATAATGTCTTCTGAGGAGCTGGAAAGAGCATATTTATCTCCCTGGGAAAGTTTATGAGGATGACAGCTCAGTGCTTCGGCAGCGTCAGAGCTGTTACATTTCCATTCATTAACTTTCCCTTTTTCTATATAAAATCACATAATTGGGACTTCCCTTAGTGGAAACATTTAGTGCATCTTTAATGGGCAACTCAGGATCAGAGCACTTTAAGCCTGAATCTAAGAGTTATTGAGAGCTTCCTGAGAGCTGCCAAATGTTGCATGTTCTCATAGACTCAGCATCTTGCAGGATTAGATTCTTGTCATATTTTTACTGTTAAAAATGTCAGATCCTCTGTGGTACTTTTGTAATCTATTTACAAAAGCGTCTCATGCAGAGCTGTTCTGAAATTATGTGACTATTTGGTTTTTTTAAAGTATGTTTTCTCTAAGTCTAAAGTTTTAAAATATTATAATTTTTAACTCCGCTTCCAGACGAAGTTCCTGGGTAAAATGAATGAGAGAAATAAGTGTTAATTCCAATGGCTTCTGTTGAGGTTGAGAGTGAAAACTGAAATCTGAAGTACCCAAAGAGAGATTTTGTCATCGTGGTCTTGATCCACCAGCACCCACGTAGTTAATGATTTGGAAAAGAATTTGGGATTTATCAATTTTCCAGTTTCAAACCTGTGAGATAATTTGCTGTTTTAAGGCTCACCTGACCATGCATCCTTCAGAAGAGAAGAATGGATCAGAGTTAGAGCACAACTCAAGGGAACTCTGAGCTTTTTGGGGGTTGTTCTGCCGTGGGCTTCATGCACAGCTCAGGGTCTCAAAGTTCAGCACCCATAAAATGAAGAACACACAAAGGATTAAATAAGAGACATGTAAGGAATAAGCATCTCAGAAGAATTTGCTTATAGAATAACCATAGAACATCCTAAGTTGCAAGGGACCCACAAGGATCATGGAGTCCAACTCCACAACTGAACTAGAACCTGTCCAGAAAAAAAACCCCAAACAATAAACCACAATTTTTCTTAGAGACAAAGCCACTCTTTGATTTCCCATGATTGCTTTCCTAATAAACTTTACCTCCCTCAAAGGCTGCAGAGACACAACCTCCTCTTTACATGGTCCTGCTACGTCCCCAGAGCAAGCTGGGAATTTTTTCACATAATAAAATGTGATATCACGAGGACTGAGAATTATTGCTCTGTGTCCTTGACACTGCAGCCCTCAAACTATTACTTAAATTTCTTCTTCCTACAATAAACCAGGTAGAGCTGGAACAAATCCCTCAACATTCCCATTACTGAAAACTGCCATTGCATCGTAATTTTTCCTTAACTTGAGAAAATTGATTCTTTGAAATTCTGTTCTCAACCACTGCATGAGCACTGAGAAATCAAACCTGAAAATACATCTGGTTTCTGTTTCTAAAAACAGTTACACATTTCCAAATTCAAAACTCAGTAACTTTAGTTTGATTTTTTGCTTTATTTCTGTTTTCTATAGCTCCTGGTATTCTATCCATCCCCTGCACCCAGGATACCCTTTGCTTTGATAAACCACAACATGAGGCTCTGAGTAACCTGGTTAAGTTGAAGGTGTCCCTGCCCATGGCAGAGGGGTGGAGTGAGATGATCTTTAAGGTCCCTTCCAACCCAAACCATCCTGTGATTGTACAGAACGCACCAACAAGGGCATTAAATAAAGGACTATCACCATGGACAGCTCAAGTTCCTTTTGCTTGAACTGAGGAAAATCTCTTAATCAGGGCACTTGGTACATCCTTAACCATTTAAACACCACAGAAAGGAGTGGAGACAAAGCAAGCCCCTTGCTGTGCTGCGGGAAATACAAATGCAGGTTTGTCTTTTAACTCCCCCTCTCTCACTGTAAGGAGCAGCAGTGACCAAAAGTGGTTGTTTTTATGAAAGTCTGGACCATGTTTGCTTTAATTTTTCCTGATGCACTATTGAACGTGGCCCAGAGGTTGACACACTGAACGTGGTGTTTGGTTTGAGCTTTGGTTTGTTCATGGAGCACTTGAAAGGCGCTGTGGGAAGGGGATTAGAAAAATCTGGTCACATATTCCCCAGGATCTTCAAAGGATCAGGAATCTGTGTGAAGAACAGGTAAAGGATTAGTTAATCCAGAAGCAAAGACACATGTCAGAATCGCGTGGCAGGAGGGATCCTGCTCTTCTCGGCTCCTGTGACATTTAGTCCGTAATAATTTCTGGATAGTCTCTGATCAGAGCCATGGAACAAAAAAATCTGACTGCCCTGAGACAGGATGTGAAGAGTTGTCAGCAGGGTCCTGTGAGGTGGTTTTCTGCAATAATTGGGTCTGGATTTGATGACACTGGCAATTTCTCCAGCTTTCTGCTCCTAATTAATGTTGAGTCCCATGAAGGAACATATGACAAAGATTGGAGATGTTTTATATGAGACGTTAATCGTTAGTTGATCAGGCTGGGTTGCACATTTTGGTGGCACTGGAGAGAAACATTTCTCAGTCCTGATGACATTTAAAATGTTCAGAGAAAAAAAAAAAGAATATATGATTATTAATAGCTGTTTCTTAGGTCTACGTACACAAAGAAGCAATGCTGTTTTGGAAATCATGTGTTCTTCAAAGACCAGATGTCTTCTGTTGTACTAGTACAGTAAATTTAAGTTTCTTTTTAAAGATGAATCTATCTTTACAAACATAATGGAAAGACCTCAAATAAAAGCCGGGGGGGTTGTTCTTTTCTTGCAGGCAGCAAGTGACAGGACAAGAGGAAATGGCCTCAAGTTGTGCCAGAGGAGGTTTAGATTGGATATTAGTCAAAATATTTTCATGGAAAGCGTTTTAAATCATTGGAACAGGGTGCCCAGGGCAGTGGTGCAGTCACCATTTCTAGATGGGTTCAAAAAATACGTGCATGTGGCACTTGAGAACCTGGTTTAGAGGTGAACATGATGGCTGTGCTGGGTTAATGGCTGGACTCGCTGATCGTAAAGGTCTTTTCCAATCTAAATGATTCTGAAATTGTGTGACTATGGTGACTTTCCAGTCACTTTATTTACACACACTTTGTCATTCTGCGTTGGCAAGTAAGAAATGTTCACGCAAGAAGGCAACATAAAGCATATACAAATGTTTAAGACATATGTGAATGAAGTAATCTTAATAATGACTTATATACCTTGAATCCAATAAAACTCTTTAAGAAAGTAAATTAATTAGTGTGAGGATCAGGACATTGACTTTTCGTTTTGTAGGTGTCAGAGCTATTGCTGCCTGCTGTATCCTAAACCACAGAGTTATTTTCCAGTTATTTTTGGGTTGGTTTGGGTATTTTTATGCAACTCAGAGATTTTCCTTGGGCTGTGGAGGGAATTCTTTCAGTTGTCCTGATAGCTGAGCTAATCATCAGTCTATTATATGATATTAAAGGCAGGCAGCCCTAAGATTACAGCTCCAGACCTACGGTTTTCACCTGTGACCTCAGTGTGTGGCTTCCCCTGGCTCTTTGTTGGTGTGCTGCAGTATTTCTCAATAGATCAGGACCAAAGAATATAATACCCATTTGACATTTGAAAGAGAATTGAAGCAGGGAAAACTGGAAATACCTGTGTTTGACCAGGAGACCAAATTCAGTGATGCTGTATCTGCAAAGAGTGCAGGAAATCTTTCTTTTCATGGGAAAAAAAAAAATAAAAAAAATAATCCTGGTGTCTTATTTATGTCTCCTGACTAGAACAGTCTTAGTGGTGCAATTCTGTGTTGCTCTCAGTCAGACTCCTGCCTGGTCTAGTAGAAGAAGTCCCTGCCCATGGCGGAGGGGTGGAACTAGACGACCTTTAAGGTCTCTTTCAACCCAAACCATCCTATAATTAACCATGATTTGTAAAACTACCGCTTACCCCTGGGTCTAAGAAGTTTCTCATCCAAATACAGTCCTACTCAAGCCCTCCTAGGTCTGCCAAGGTCACAGACACATGAAAAATACCTCCTGAATTAATCCTAAGAAACACTTTGTCCTGTTCCGATTCATTTCGTCAACCTGCCTGTGTTAAAACTCCCTGTGCTCTCCCCTGCCTGCTGCAGTGAGCCAAGGGGTTAAGAAGCAAAGCAAAATGAATATGTAGCTGTTTCACGGGGTTATAATGGAAACTCCAAAGTAATCTGATCAATATACCCTAAAACCACCGCTGCCATAACCACGATGAGCGAACACATAGAGATTTGAGCCTAAATTGTGGGACTAATTCGGAGTTCATTGAAATGAACAAGGACAAATGAGGTGCTACTTTCTCTCCCAGATGCACAAGCAATTTTAGAAGGGCTGCAGTGCCTTTATTGTGGGTTTTTAAGCTGTAAATCACATCAGAGGTTAGACTTTTCACTCAGGCTCTGGCTACTGTTGGACACCTCGACTCCTTGTGTAGATGATAAAAAGGAAGAAAGCATTTGCATTTGAACACTGTCTGCAACTATATCTATATAAAACAAACAAACAAAACCAAACCCAGAACAAAACAAGCAAACACACACCCCCAACAAAACAAAACAAAACAAAACAAAACGCCAGAAACAAAAACAAAACAAAACAAACAAAAAACCCAAAAAAACCCAAAACAAAACAAAAAAAACCNAAACAAAAACCCCAAAACAAACAAACAAACAAAACCCCCAAAACAAAAACAAAACTAAATTAAAAACAACAACAACAACAACAACAAAAACCAAAGCAGAAACAGTCTGAGGTTTTGGCACCAGGATGCTCTTTGGAAGTTTTCTAGGTATGTGTCCTGTCTTTTTTTAATCATGTTCAGAGTTTACTTTTTCATTTTTATTTGCCTATTTGTGTCCCCACATAACTGGCTCACAGCCACATAACCTGGCTGAAATGTTTGGAAGTGCTTTGAATGGCAAGATCATTCTCAAGATATCCAGTCTGGCACCAGATCATTCTAATTTTACAAAGAGTTTGAGGAGGGCTCAATCCCAAGTTAATTTAAAGTCAGCAGTATGACCTTTTATTCTCACTTATACAGTACAAGCTTAAAAAGCCATCTACAGATGGAGGTCTTCTACCAATTATTTGACATTATGGGAAGCTTGCTTTAAAATAATTACCCTCCCCCCAATTTAATTTGGGGAATTTTCATCTAAAATGCATGCAAAATTATATTTAAATAACAAGGGCTAGAAATTCCTGGATATTTTTGACTAACTCATGACATCAATGATCTCTTAGTTTACTGGCTCCTTTTTCTGATTGCAAATCCAACAACTATCAGAATAAAGCCCACTTAGTTTTGCTAACACTCTTGATATTGCTGAACCTCCAATGACAACAGCAAAAGTCAGTAATACTGAGAGGGACAAAAATTGCTTCTCCAGTCTCAGAAAGAGTCTTTTTACACCTACTTCATGCGACTCGAACAAGAGGTAACGGCCACAGCTTGAGGCTCCACAGACTCAAGTTGTACATTAGGGAAAAAAAAAAAAAGACACTTCACTAGGAGGACAGTGCAGCACTGGGACAGCTTATCCAGAGGGTGGATTTTAAAACATCCGTGGAGGATTTTAGGATTTGGTGAGGCGAAGCAACAGCGGGTTTGATCTGCTGCTGGACACGTTACTGTGGTGTGCAGGAGGTTGGACGGGAGATCTCTGGAGGTCCATTCCAAGCAACATTTCTATTGGCATAGGATTCACGGGGCTTGGGACTTGTGCAAGTGGATCAGATTTAAACGAATGGGCAGGCAGAAGACAGGCACAGAGGTTTTAAGAACATACTTAGAAGGACCTCGAAATTCTTGATGAAAATAGAAATATCTTTTGATGAAAGATTTTGTTTGATTTTCAGAATGAATAATTTACAGGAGTGGTTCCCACATCTCCCAACTTGTTTGGTAAAAGGAGATGAGTTACCCTTTCCATTTTATTTCAATACTGTGCCTGCTGATCTGAAGGCCTTTTTAGGCACAATTACTTTGAATGGCTGCAGGAAACAACTTAGAAGCGTTCCTCTAAATGTTGTTCAATCTTCTAAAATATCTTAGAACATTACCAGTAAAGGATTCTACAGCAAATATGTGAATGACTAAAATAACTACAGCAAATAGAGTTTTCATCTCTTTACTTTAATGTGTTATTGCTATTAGCATTACTGGACCATTAAGGAAATGCAGTTAGGGATAATTCCTGAATTTTGTTTTCTTCCTGAATGGTCGTCATGGCAGATTAAACAAAAATAAGATTTGAACACAAATAAAGAAGCTGCTTTGGGTAACTTTCATGGATCCCTTCCCAAAGGGGGAGGACAACTGTGTCAAGCAGATGAAATATTCTTTGCCAGGCTGAAATTGCATTCTAGGATTAAAAAATTGTTGGGAATAGCCTTTGGGAGCCTTTGAAAGTAGCAGATAAGGCTCTGTTGCCTCTTACTCCCGGAGAATACAGAGAAAAGGGAGCCAGAATAGGCTTGACAAATGATAGTCGCAGTGGCAGACTGGGGCAATGACGCTCACAGCAAGGAGGCAAGATCTTATTTTTCAAGCCCTCCAACAGAGCACTTTTAAGGCAGAATTAAAGGGAATGCATTAAATTGTGGTGAATTGGCCTGATCCTCTTTCTGTCTCCTGCTAAGGAGTAGGAGAAGCTGCAAACCCAGAGGAGGAAGTTAAAAATGACCCAGAAGTGCAAGGACTGGGGACAAAACGTGCGCTGAGCTCAAAAACATCGCGTTACAACCCCAGACACCATCACATGGGCAGCACGTAGGGCTCTGCTCTGTATCTGCTTTTAGATAGAGAAATTCAATTTCCACACTTGTCAATCCTGTGTTGTGCCCCAGCATCTGAAGCACATACACGTGAATGCTGTGTAATTATTTTTTCTGAAGATGTTACATGTAAACCTGTCAGAAGGGGCTTTGGTATCGCTGATTTTTAAGCACAGTTTGCATTTTTTTTTTGATGCAATAAATAAATACAACCAAACTGGCTGGGAAAAAAAAAATGTAATTAGGAGAAAAGCTTCAACAAGAGTTGATAAAAAGTATGAATATACAAGATACCTGGAAATGTCAGTCATGTGTACACAGTAGGTACATCTTCCCTAAATACAAGAAAAGATAACAACAACTTGATTCTCAGTTCCTACCACATACACTACACTTTTGACATACGTCCTTCTTAGTTGATATGTCTGAGTGCACAAGATACCCTCAAAGAGGATGGGAGTTTCCTTCAATTATCTAAACCTGTTGAAAGAAGATGGGAAAAAAAGAAAGTGTACTGTAAAATCTACTCTCATCTTTAACTTGCAGCAAAAGAAGTATCTGATTTTAGAGTTACAGTTGCAATGGAAAGTGTAATCAGAATTAAGCAACTGAAGTCGAATGGGAATTAATGTGAACTGAATGCTTTCTAATCTCAATAAATCCATATGCATGTCTGAAATCCCACTATGATATATAATCTCACTCAGCAACTGCTAAAATATCAAACTTTATTAGCAAGGAGTTGCTCTGAACTCTCTTCATCAGGCCAAAATGCCAGAGTTCCTGATAAATGTGCTCCCAAGCTGTGACAGAGACAAGTTGTTTTAGGAAGACCTGATTCCTTCCCAGCCAAGATCCACACAGATAAACTGGCAGGAATGATGTTATCAGGATCTACAGGGATAACATTATTGATCTGCCTGTAACATGCACTAAAGGTGCCAGTCACATTCTATGGATGTGATATAGTCAGATTTGGCTCATGGTGACATCAAGTGTACCCATGGAAGTCCTTGTGTTCTCCTAGACCTTAAGAACTAGAGAATGGTTCAATCCAAATGACCTGCCTGTTAATTTTCTCCGTGGCAAATGGATGATATGCCAGGATACGTGGAGAAATCCCTTATCCAGTTTGTAAACTGCAGTTAGGTTTTCCCCATTTCGTATGTTCTTCCTGGGAAGTTGATACTGGATTATGCATGAAAGGTGTGTAGCACCAGCCTGGTGTCCCTGACAATGTGTTTACCTTGAAGGTAATAAGAGGTGTTTATTTCTAGCGGTTTGTGGCAGGGTAATGAGAGGCTGGGGAGCACAAAATTCAGTTATGGGGAGTGTGTTATGTATGTATGTTTTCATGATTTGTTTTGATCCGTGGGCATGACAGATTGGTTATAAATTGGGTAATATATTGGCTTGTAAATGAAATATATTGGACTGCAGGAGCATTTTAGGTGCTGTATTGAATTCTCACGGCCACTCTGACATTTTATTTGTGGGTGTAAGGACCTCTGTTACTGTGGGCGTGTGGTATAATTGCTTTACAGGGGGGACACCTGGGTCATTTATGGAAACAGATTGGCACCACAATACGTCAGGTCACTGGGTGCCCTTGTCATCCCTGGAAGTGAAAGGGTGAGTGTGTCTCTTGGAGAGTGAAGAGTGTCCTCCCAAGCCTGCGATCACACCAGCACAGCCGTGGCAGCATCCCAAGGAAGAGCCTGCTGCTGTACACGTTGACATATTTCAAGGGGGTTTTCTTCAGGACTAAATCTGGATCATCTTCTTTTTGGACAGCATCAAAGCCACCACCATGAAAACAAGTAAACACAAACAAAAGAAACTTCTCAAAAAGCAACAAAAAAAAACCTAAAAAACTTTCTTATGTAGTCACTGAGTGCACTCAGTGAACATCCCTCTGAAGGGAAAATGCAAAGGAACAAATTCTAGTGAGGAACAAGCAGGAAGTGGAGAATTTCAAAGGGACAAATGTGGAAAAAATTCCTTTTACAAAGGAACCAAGTAAAGGGAATAAGACAACAATTTGTCTCTTTGCACTGATGCTTTTGGTGGCAAAAACACAGAAGCAAATGATGAAAAGTTTGTTTCTTCTACAGTGGGAAGTGGAAGGAAGATTTAATTCACCTTATTATTTATACTACTTCTTATAGTTGCAAAAGTATCTCAATAATCATTATAGAGCTCAATTATACCCACAGCCAATTGATATGAGTGATTTCAGGACTTTTTAATATGGTGTTTAAAATCTCCAGTGAAAAATTTTCTTAATGCATGGTATAAAATATAAAGCAATCTATTTTAATGTAACTAAGTCCTCGTTTTATTTTGTAACTAAAATGCAGAAAGTACAGAGATTCTGTTTGTATTAGTCTATAGAGATGTTTACCTCGTTCCAGTGCTGTCAGTATTTCCACTTCTAATTTGTCAGAGGGGTCTTGCACTGATCCTGTTTACTTGTTTATTTCAGGGATTAATTGTTTCTTCTGTTCTTGGTTTGTGCCTGTTCTTGGCTGTGTGAAATTCTGTGTTTTGTGCTGTCCTGGAGGTTACATCTGCTCATCAAAGTGCCTCCTCTCAGCTTTAGCTCCTGAGGATCAGGTGTTCAGTTCAGTGGTAATTATGAATTGATTCATTATGGATGTACTTGAGCTGGAGATTTACTGCCTCTGAAATACTCCATGGGACTCAAATCTTGCCACCAGTATTTACCTGCCTGAAATTTCCTTTGGCATATCATCTTTTAGACAAACTTCTGTGTAAGAACATGTGCAAACAACATTTGTGCAAAGAGATGTTTCTTGTACAAACCAGATGCATTTGTGAGTTTTCAAATATGTGGCAAGCAACACTCTAAGATGTTGTGTTGGAGTATAATTTTTCCTCTGTGAAGGTAATATTGAATCTGGAGATGAATCTTCCAAAAATGAAGGGCAAGTCTCAAAAAAATTACAAGGTGATAATGAGGTTGGTTGTAAAGAGGTTTAGGTAAAATAATGTGTCCATACTGAACTGAAAAGTGCTTTGTATGGGTGCCAGTTTCCGTAAGAAGTCCAAGACTTATGATTAGCTGTGGGGACATGACTGTCCCCCTTCTGGAATTGTTGGAGTCCATCTGCCCAGGTCCTTTGTATCCCACAGCCTGAGGTGCTGTGTATTCTTTGTATTAGTCGTACTGTTTTTGTGTTCTATTTGTGTTGCATTTCCTCTGCTGCGAAGATCTCCACCAGACCCTGTGGTTACCAATTCTCTAAGGAGGCGGAAACTCTGACTTTGGTGGTGATTCCTGCCTCCTCTCTTCAGTGCTGTAACTCCTTTGAAGTCTCATCCACAGGTGTGAGGAACCTGCAGCACACAATCCCCGAGAAAGACAACCTGCCAGAGCAGAATTCTGGTGGCAGCGCCACAAGCTGGTGTCAGACCCTGAGACTGTGCTTGTCTCTCCTGAGACATCTGTACAAAGGAAAGGAACACTCAGAATTAAATGGCAACCCCTAGCAGGCTTACGTTAAATATGTTTAGCAGCCTAATGATTTCTGCAATTAGATTTCTTCAGACTAACAGTATTTTCCCAGGCAAGAAGGAGGATGATGGGGAGCCTGATGCTTTGCAGCAAATTAAAACCCAAGTAGTCTTTAAGGTGGGAATATTCATCTACATAAACACGGTGAAATTAAATGTCCTCAGTACCATTATTTTCAGAGGATAATTAAGGTTGGAAAAGATCTCCAAGATCATTGAGTCCAACCTTTGACTGATCACCACCTTGTCAATCAGACCAGAGCACTGAGTGCACGTCCTGTTGTTTCCTGAACACCTCCAGGGATGGGGACTCCACCACCTCCCTGGGCAACCCCTTGCAATGCCTGAGCTCCCTTTCAATGGAGAAATTCTTCCTGGTGTCCAACCTGAGCTTCCCCTGGCACAGCTTGAGGCCATGTCCTCTCATCCTGTCACTAGCTTTCTGGGAGAAGAGGCCAACCCTCACCTGGCTACACCAATCCTTTCAGGTGGATGTAGAAAACAACGAGATCTCCGCTGAGTCTCCTTTTCTCCAGGCTGAACACTCCCAGCTCCCTCAGCCACTCCTCATATGACTTAGTCTCTAGACCCCTCACCAGCTCCATTGCCCTTCCCTGGAATGTCCTTCTCATTTTGTATCAGATAACTACACATTTCAGATGAGTAATAAGATATTCCCAAAGATTTTCCTGCCTGGCCACCAGGACCAGGTATAAAAATATTAGGAAAAGCCACAAGGCAAGAGGATGCCAGGTAGCATTCATAAGCTAAATGTTCTTTCTTCAATGAATGTGAACCATTCACCCATGTTGAATTTTTGGCTAGTGTGTTTTTCTGAACCAGGAACAAATGTCACCATCTCTTCCCCTTACAGCTGCCTTGCCTCTCTGTCCTGCCTGCTCTGCATCTGGTCAAGGTGCGCTATAGCATGAGATCTTCCAGCTGACAGCTCTTCATTCATGTTTTCCGCACTTCACCAAAGAACTGCTTGGTGGGTTTTCCACTGTGAAAGTAGGTGTCCCAGAATTGAATGACTTTACTACCACCAGGAAGTTTCAGAGAAACTCAGAGCAATGCTGCTTTGTAAGAGGAGTGAAACCTTCTCAATTTTCACTCCACTGATTCACACAGGGTCAGTGCTATGTGCTTTGCCTCCCTTTCCACAGTACTTCTCCCCACTAACAAGCAACAAGACAAGAGGAAACGGCCTCAAGTTGTCCCAGGGGATATTTAGATTCAATAGAGGAAAATTTTCTTCCGTGAACAGATGGCTGAGCATTGGAACAGGCTGCCCAGGGAAGTGGTGGAGTCACATCCCTGGAAGTGTTCAAAAACTGTGTAGATGTGGTACTTGGGGATGTGGTTTAGTGGTGGACCTGACAGTGCTGGGGGTAATGGTTAGATTCAATTATCTTAGAGGGCTTTCCCAGCCTTAATGATTCCATGATTCCATGATTCTGTATTCCTGCCCTTCTGATCCTGTCTCTGCTCATGGTGAGATGCAGTTCTGGGAGTTAATATCAGCTTGCATTGCATGTTGCTTCATGTAAAACATATTCTTACCAATTACTGTGGACTCTAATTGAGCTGAACTAAACAGTGATGTGTCAACTGGGCTTGCTCCCTGTGACTGGGGGATTTACAAAAGATAACCCATTTAGGGCTCAAGGTGCCTGTGCTAATTGTTTTCCTGAACAATACGTCTTTCCATTACCTTTTCCATTATCCACCTGGATTAACTCCATTGTCTTTGAAAGTAATTGACACTCCTCTTCATTCTTCTATCATCTCACAATAATGTCAGTGTAAACATAGCCAAAGGTAATTAAATCAGCAAAGGGGATAAATTCTGCATGCTGTGCAAACAAAAAGGAAAAATCCAGGGAGATTTACTCAATAGTACTGTGAGCTTAATCACCTCGTAAGATGCATTAATTGGGATATTATCCAGCTTTGTTTGTAATTTATTTTCCTCGACTTTTCAAGTGTGGACAATGGTTGCCCATAAGTACCAAACTGTGATAAACCAAGGCCGTTGTTTATACCTAAACCTTGGCTTTATGTGGGCAATGGTTCATAAATGTTAATATTGTGACAACAACTTTCCCACTCAACCACACTCTCAAAGAAGCCAAACTATTTCTGTTCGAATCAATTCCATTTTTTTTCTGTATCATGAGCTGTAAAAGTGTTATCTGAAGAAAAGAGCAGAAAAACCTTTGAAGTTTTCTTTGGTAGGCTGTGTTTTAAATGGGTTTGGGGCCAGTAATTAAGGCTTAAAATACTTAGTCCATTATCTGCTTATAAAATTGCTTGGAAACCACACAGAAAGAGTATATTGTTTCATCACTCTGCCTCCTTTTTCAGGCATAAGTTCTCTTTAGGCTCTGAGTTATGAGTAGGAATTTTGTGTTGCTTTGCACAGAGTTGAGTATAAAAATACTCAGACTGCAGATCAGACTCCGGCCTGTATCATAACACAAATAACTGATCAATAAGAACATTGATTTAAAATAGCAGCTAAAAATATCTTCACATCATTCAGTTGAAAGCAATTATAAGTTGACAGGAATATTCCCAGGGTTTACTTGCTATAATCCCTTAATCATGCACAAAGCCTTGTTATGCCAGACAGTTACTAAATTTTTTGTCACAATTTTTGGGAGATAGAGTCATTCAGAACTTCTGAGACACAGAATTCTACCTTTAAATGGCTGAAAATGAAATTAAAGTTCCCTAAAAGATCATCAGGCTTTATGTTTTTGGTCTAAATGTCTTTTCCAACACCAGAAAATGAGTCAGAAAGTCATCTAAATATCTGGGACAATGAATGAAGGAACACGGTTTCTAGTCAATAGCAAAGTTTCCTGAGGGAATTAGGTTTAATAAGATCCTTCCAAATATTTTCCTGAATTAAAATATATTAAATTAAACAATTAAATATATTTAATTCAATATAATTAAAACATAATGATTATATAGAAATACTTTGAGTTTCAAGTCTCATCTACGTGAGGCCATAGAGTAAATTCATGTGTCACAGAGGAAGGAGTTATTGTTTTTTAATTGGTAGAAAAGTAAAACATTAAGCAATAATAGGCTATTAGACCATAAACTAATTACTAGAACTCAGCCACAAAACTGAACCAAATATTTTTTATCTCATCAGCTTCACATTAAATCTTATCTAATCTTATTGATTTGCTTTTTGACAGTGAAAAAATTCCTTAGGGATAAATGTTTTTATTAAAAGCAGCACACATTTGTCTGCCAGGTTGTCTTTTAAAAACAGACTGTTGGGAGACAAAACTACAGTTCCCAAATGCTCCTTTTTTTCCCTTCAGTGAATAATGTTTTTCGGTATGGTCACGTATGACCTGAGATCAAAAATCAAACTTTAAGGATGCTCATTATTTGCTCTTCTGTCTTTGCTGGAACGAGGATATCATCGTTATGGGAAAACTGGTTTATCTAAACCAGGTAAATAAAAACGTATTTGTAGAATTAATTTCGCTCCAAGCAGGACTTTTCTCATGCTTCCTTCTCATTATGTGTAATTTCAAATGATTACAATAGTTATAAGATATTCTTCATGATACTTTGCTTGTTCTTTACTTTAGCTGCAAATGAACCTACTGACTTTTTGCCATTTTCTTTGAAACAATTAAATACATTTTTATTTTTTTCTAGGAAAAATATCCTGCAAGGAACACATGTAGTGCAATGCCTTCTGAATTCATCATAGCCCATGACACTTTAAATCAACAGTTTCTCATGCACTTCTTTGATTGATGACAGTTTAAGCACCATCCAAATCTGATCACCTGTTCCTATAACTATTTTATCTGTGGTTTGTTCAGCCAGGTTGCAGACCATGCCAGAAACTAATCCAGAATAAAACAACTCATCAAAACTATACTTACAGTATGTGAGATTATATTCCTATAGCAAGAGGGCTACAAAGGAGCTGCAGAGAGGCTTTTCGCAAGGGTGTGCAGTGATAGGGAAAAGGGGTATGGCCTTAGGCTGAAGGAGGGCAGGTTTAGATTGAATATTGGGAAAGAATTCTTTACTGTGAGGGTGGTGAGGCCCTGGCACAGGTTGTGCAGAGAAGTTGTGGCTGCCCCATCCCTGGAATTGTCCAAGGTCAGGCTGGATGGGGCTTGGAGCAACCTGGGCTAGCGGAAGGTGTCCCTGCCCAAGGCAGAGGGTTGCAACCAGATGGTCTTGAAGGTCCCTTCCAACCCAAACCGTTCTATGATTCTAAGATGCTCTGATTACTTTTCAGCTTAAATATTGCCTTAACCCAGTCCCCCAAATGGTTGCTCACTGAGTCATTCCAGCACAATGCCTGCAGTTGTTGGAACAACCAGCTGAAAACTTTTGGGAAGGGCAGAGGGTATGAATTTGCTTGAGTGAGCTACAGCAGCAGCATCACTGAATGTGCAAGCATGGAAATAGTTTCACTTTACTATGAATGTGAACTTCTTTATATGGAAAATATATGCAAATGGACCAGATGTACTGAGAGCAGAAAACATAGAAGTCCTGATTTAGCGAAGTACTTAAGCATGCTCTTAAAGTTAATCATGTGCTTAAGTCTATTCACTGAAGCACTTGACACATGTGTGTGCTTTTGCTGAGTTAATGCAATAAAGCAGAGACCATAATGACAGTCCTAGGATAAACAGACAGGCTGAGTTGGTAAAGGCAAAGCATATGTGAGCTCCTGCTTCCTATATCCCATCCTAAAATAGGTCTTTTAACGCAGCGATGCTTCTCATGCTGCAGGCACTTCTCCCTTTCCCTTGTGTAGGGAGGGAACTCACGGATTAGTTTAGACCAGACAGCAAATATTCCCATGGCCCAGATTCAGTGGCACGACTTGTGCATCATGAACTGAAAGCTGTTTTGTTTCAAAGAACAATCTGTCCTCCTGACCAGGGAGGCTGGAAGTTTTCTGGGAGAAACACACCAAAAGAGTGCTGTCTGATAACAAACCGTGATCTCATTCCCCTAAGAGGGTTCCTGACCCTATGGAGTGTTCCTCCCACTACAGAGACCTTATTAAAAAGGAATGAACACCTTTTCTCTGCTTGCTGCCTGCTACCAAACTCCGAACGTGAAGAATCAGTGAATCATTAAGGTTGGAAGAGACCTCTAAAATCATCGAGTCCAACCGTTTACCCAGCACCATTATGTTCAACAGATTGCTCCAAGCCCCTCCAACCTGGCCTTGAACACTTCCAGGGATGGGGCAGCACAACTTCTCTGCGAAACTTGTTCCAGTGTCTCCACACCCTCACAGTAGAGAATTTCTTCATAACTGGTATTGCACTTACTCATTGTGCAGAGCAATTGATAAACCCCTCAAATCCTCACTGTTATTTTATATATATAGTTTTATATATATTTATTATATATATATTTATATTATCACAGTGAGTAAAGCCATCAATTGCTGTCAGAAAAAAGAGAATATATCTGCTTCATTAATCCAAAGAAAAGCCAATGGGAGGTTTCAGTGGATTCATTAGAATACCTCTGGATAAAGATGGGCCAACTGTCCATGAAAGCAGGTTAATATTTCCATTTTGGAGAGGAGGGACAACTTTCGGGACAAAAAGCAGAGAGGGGCAACTTTTGGACAAGGGTTCACTGGCAGAAATGGAGCATACGAGCTTTGCCACTCCCATCTAACATGTTCCATTCCTCAAAAGCACACTAAGGTATCATAGGTACCAGCTACATATTCATGATTGAAGGCATTCAGCTGACAAAATAGTATGTAAGTTAATTTCAACTCATGGTGAAGATAATAAAAATAGATTTTGTGTTTATAAATAATACCTAAGTCACCATGAAGTGGTGCCTGGAAAAATCTCTGCTGTAACTGGTATAAATTTGCAGTGTGGAGCAAATGTGTGTGGTTTTGAAATGCCACTTTTTCTGAAGTTCTGCAATGCCACCAGAATACTTCATGTAAATACAATTGTGTTCAGTTTTAACTGGACCTGATAAGCTGCAGGACAACATAAAATCAGATCCTTTTCATTCACTCCCTGATGAGTCTATTTATACTCCTTTTTCACGAGAAAAGAAAAGGACCTTCAGTTTACAAAACACCAAAAAAAAAAAAGTTTATTCTTGAAACTTCCACCCCCTATAAATTTTACACTCTTGTGGCCCTATTGACTGAGGGAGAGTTGGTACTGACTTAATGACTGGTCAGAAAGAGGCCTTTTTTAGCACAGCTGCTTTACAAGGTAATCTTGGTGTCTGCCCTGGCCACAAGACACACATGCTGAATAAAAATGTTGGACACAGAGATATTTGTCTTGGTGCAGGAATAAATGGATTCAACTACATTAGCTTCTCCAACACCTATTTTTGCACACCAGATTTCCTGTGGCTACAAAATGACAATTAACCATTCATGTCTTGTTCTTGGAGTAGCTGAGAGCTCATCCCTGAAACCTGGATGGGTTTTGTAACAGCCTAGAGCGGAAGGAATGAGAATGGTTCTTTAATGAGAAATCAGTATGACTGTAAAATATACCAAATTAGGATTTTCGGGAGTTAGTATCTACAGTGCACACCTGAGAAAATCACCCTGGGTTCCTGTCAAAGATAATAGAGAGCTCATTTGTGTAGTCAATGACTTCAGGATGTGACTCATCTCCTCAAATAGGCACCTGCATTCGGTTCAATATAAATTCTGTTGACCAGCTTCTTACTGACTATTTTAAGAACCTGAAGAGCAATTTCTGAGGCAGACGCCCCACTGTAGATGTCTGGAGTCAGGTAATGGGAATTCATCAGCATTATATGTCTTTTGTCTGAGGTTTCAAACCTGACACTACTGCTGTGTGCATGTTAGGCTCAAATTTGGGGGTGCAAAAGTGACTGAAGAACCCTAAGGAGCTTCTATGACAGAAAACAAGTGCTGTTCAACACATAAACTGTGTCAGTTCGGTTTTTACTTCTTTTGTATTCATGGAACCATAGAATCCCTAAGGTTTGAAAAGACCTTTAAGATCATCAAGTCCAAACATCAATCCAGCACCACCACCATGTTCACCACTAAACCACATCCTCACGTGCCATATCCACAAGGTTTTTGAGCACTTCCAGGGATGGTGACTCTGTCCATCCACCCACACTGCTTCTGTTTCAAGACTTCTGTGTCTTTCCTCACCTCAAACTCTGCTGTAGCCTACATGGAGCTAAAAGGGCAACGTTTCTTTATGCAGTTGTGCTTATATGCAGTTGGGCTTTTGGAGTGTTTTAGCATGATTTCTTGTGCAACCACACCTCTTTTTCTCACACACCATGAGAGTGTAAGACCTGCTTGGCCATTTGCATAGTCTACATTCAAACATTATTACCTCCAGTCTACTAAAACCAGACCTTCAGCAGTAATGTCTCTGAAAATGCAAGAAAATTGTTCTATGACTTTATCACTGTTTAGCTTGTCATACTATAGTCTAGTGTGCGAAAGTGTGGGTGGTCCCTTTTTAAAATGTCTAAGTCTCCCATTTGTAAACCAATAGAATACAAATAGCAGTCATATGAACCCTTAATATGTTGGTGATCTTGGATCATCCTCATTCAATCAACTTCCCACAGCTCATGGCATTTTTTTAGATGAGAATCAGGATCTCTTCATCAATGCTGGCTTGATACTACGGAAGAAGAGGGAAGACAAATGAGATTATGAAAGAAGAAAAGTTAAATATAAGTGATATTGAAGAAGGATATCCTATGGTGTTTGCTTGACATTTAATGTCAGATTTTTCTTAAAGTTACCCTACAGTAAGATATTAAAAGAGAAAGAGGTTTTTGTGATCAACAGCTGACTATTTTGTTTGGAAGGTCAAACCAATGAGCAATCACAGAATCACAGAATAGCTGGGGTTGGAAGGGCCTCTGGAGATCATCTAGTCCGGTCTAAAGCAGATTGTACACGAATGTGTCCAGGTGGGTTTACTGACATGGAAAAAGTCCCAAGTCAAGTATGTGGTAAAGTGGAAGTGTGGGAAAGTGAATTCCTTTAGTCTGAGCTGCAGGTTACCTTGTGTAGAATTGCTGAGTAATCCATCAAAACCCAGTGAAATCCCAAAACACAGCTTAATCTGACATCGGCTGCACAGGACAGAAGCCACCAGACAGGACTTTGATAAAATTATCTCTGCCAGACATTCCAGCCTGAAAACAGTCAAGGAAGGGTTTGGGACATACCTCTTCTATTTTCTGGCTTAAAAATTCATACCATTTTTCCCAAGTTCTGCCAGTAAACAGACATGAAATTACCTCTGTGATTCCAGATTATCATCAAAAACCTCGATACCTCTGCTACGTGTATGTTAGAGGAGGACAGTTTGCTTCCATTCCTTCTCTTGTCCGGCTTGCCTGCGGATTATTCCTTGTGCTCATTCATTCGTGCAGCTCCCAGCACAGCTTGCTGGTTGGGAATTCCAAATTGCCAGGATTGCAGAAGCACCAATAACCTCCATTTACTTGAATGACCACCGAATCAGAGTCTGTATTCGCAATTACACCTGCGTGTGTTTGCCTGGGCCATGAAAGACAACTTTATTTCCTTGTAGACGAAAAGCCTCTCCATATGTGAAGCATTGTTATTACTTCAAACCACAGTCCTTAATTTAGAGGTCTGAAGTTATTACAACAACAAGGCGCGTTTGTCATCTGCTGTGGATATTACTTTAAAAATTTATGTTTTGCTGGTTTAAATATGCATTCAAAACACTAAGGGCTTTTTGTTCAAACATTAAAATTGGAGTATTACACTGAAATTCCTTAGTAATAATTGATTTTATGATTCCAGCAGTAAAGCTTCTTGAGCCAAGAACTGAGGGAGGCGCGGGAGATGCAGAATTTGGCTGACAGCCGACCAATATTTTGTGGGTTTCTGTCTTATTTTACCAGTTCTTTCAGGCAGGTGTCAGACTTGGAGTTTCAATGGGATCTGATGTGCTTCCAAATGATCTGAATTGCCAGAGCAAGGGAAGGGAGGAGGGCAGTACCAAACCAACTGGAGCTTTAAAGGCTCAGGTTTGATCCCCTCTCACTTTGTGTAGTTATTACCACTTGTGTGATGTAGATCTTGGCTTGTTTTCTTGTAGGTTTCTTTCATCACCATAGTCGTGGTTTCTCTCCTTAGTGTAGCAAAGTATTTGGGCTGGCACAACTGAAGGACTGTGGGGAAGGAGTGGTATCACTTATCCTGCCTCCACCTCCGTATTTCCAGAGGAAAAATCCAGAAACTACTGGGATTTCAACATGTATGAATTTGTCACGAGCAAGGCATTTAATGCGAGGGAAACAAAGACACCAGGGATGACTTTTGGAGCTAAAACTGTCTGTTGTCCCTTACTGGTGAAATCTGATGGTGTAACAGGGGACTCAGCCAACAGCACAGCACCTCAGCAGGAGACAGAGGTGACCCCTTCCCACACTCAGTCCATGGGATTTTTTTAATATTTTTTTACATTCAGAGGATTAAGAAGTGACTGACTGTTGAGAAATGAACTCTTAAATCTTGCATGATTCTTGGGTACAGCACCAGCAGCACTCCCTTAGCCCATCAGGCTAAAAAGCAGCCACAGCTTTCTAAAGCACTGATGTTTTGACCCATGAAATCAGGAATTTAGGTACCTTATTGTAACCTGCTTCCAACAACCCTCACCTTGTCTGACACAATTACCTGAAGACTCAAGCAAGTGTTCATATATATGTAATTTCTGATACATCACCTGGGGTACAGTCAGGAGGAAAATGTCAGCAGAAAAAAACCAACAATGACTCATCCATAAATCCCAGGATTTCCAAATTTAACTACTCTCTCTGTTTGTCACTGCTCGCCCACTGAGGCAAATTTTACCATGAACTTTTTCCTCTGTGTACAAATATGATTAAATCCATGAACCAGCTCATGTGACACACCTTAGAGGAGTAATTTTAATATTTAGGCTGATATTCATAATATCACAGAATCATAGAACGGCTTGGGTTGGGAGGGACCTTAAGGATCATCCAGTTACAACCCCCTGTCATGGGCAGGGACACCTTCCGCTAGCCCAGGTTGCTCAAAGTCCCAACCAGCCTAATAAATTTCAAAATGGGAATGAAAATAATTTCAAGTTGGAAATTAACTCCTTTTAAAATTTCCAGTAAATATAAGTTATTAATTCCTTTGCTTTGGGTTGTAAAAATGGGGCTTCCAACCAGGTTACTTCACTATGATGTAAGATTTTACTAATGAAATTAATAAGTTCAAAATTTTCAGCATGTCAGAAAAATCATATTGTTTTTAGGGTTGTCCTCTGCAGAGCCAGGACTTGTATTTGATGATCCTTGTGAGTCCCCTTCAATTCAGGATATTATATGACTCTATGATTCTGTGTCTCTAATTCACAAATTAAATGGCAAAAACTGTACCTTTTCAAAATGTTTCAGGGTTACCAAATGTGTGTAACAGTAAAATAAATTAAACCAAAATTAAACAATTAAATTAAATTAAATTTAAAAATGCTTTCTATTATGCTACACATATTCCTTTGACATGAGCATCAGAAAAAGTTTTGATGACTGATTTCACTCATCTAATTGAAACATTGGTACATTATCTGCAAAGCATTTGTCTCAACTTTTTATCATAGAATCATAGAATCATAGAATCATAGGGGTTGGAAGGGACCTCTGAGATCATCAAGTCCAACCCTTGATCCACTACTACCAGTTACTAGACCATGGCACTAAGTGTCACATCCAGTCTCTTCTTAAATACCTCCAGGGATGGAGAATCCACCACTTCCCTGGGCAGCCCATTCCAATGCCTGATTACCCCTCTCTGTAAAGAATTTAATGTGTTGAGGTTTTCTTTTTTAATACTGTACCAGTGTCTTAAAAATCTCAGAAGAGAATTTAAATGTGAAAGACTTATTAAAATTAAACAATCGTATTTTTGTCACATCGTCAACATAGTTTGTAATTAAAGCTCTAACAAAAAGTTGTTTAAACTTTTTTTTTAAACACAGAAATCTCCAAAATTCTTCAACCACAGCAAAGAAACTGCCTCGTTAGGCATCTCTAAGTTGCAACTACTTTACGAACCAAAGGTTTCTTATTTATAGGAGTAACTGCTGTGTTTCCATGTAACTGGAGTCAAGTATAGATCATGTCAGGCTTCCTGAAAGATGAGACAATAAACGAATAAAGAGAGTTTGGGAGTTCACAGCATCCCTCATGTCCAGTGCGTGCCAAAGGTGTGTCCAAAGCAGCAGAAGGGTGGAAAAATTACCTGTAAGAGGGAAACAGAGCAGGTGCCCAGGCCTTAGAACCAGAGAATGGTTTGGGTGAAAAGGGACCTTAGAGATCATCTTGTTCCAACCCACCCTGCCATGGGCAGGGACACCTTCCACTATCTGAGGTTGCTCCAAGCCCCATCCAACCTGGTCTTAAACACTTCCAGGAATGGGGCAGCCACAACCTTTCTTGGCAACCTGTTCCAGGGCCTCATCACCCTCATAGTAAAGAATTTCCTCCTAATATCTATTCCAACTCTATTCTCCTTCAGCTTAAGGCCATTCCCCCTTGTCCTGTCACTCCATGCCCTGGTCAAAAACCATTCTCCAACTTTCCTGTAGCCCCTTTTAGCATGGGAAGGGGCTCCAAGGTCTTGCTAGAGCCTTCTATTCTTCACCCTGAATAACCTCACCTCTCTCAGCCTGTCTCCAGAGCAGAGCTGCTCCAGCCCTGTGATCAACTTCATGGCCTGCTCTGCACTAATTTCAGCAGGTCAAAGTCTCCAGGTGTGTCTTGCTAAGCCTTGGGCAATGAGAATTTGTGTTTAGTGATAGGGGAGGATGCCACAATGGGGAAGATTTTATGAACAGTTTTGGTAGATGTGAAAATAAAGGAAGAAGATCACTGTAGGAAATGAAAAATGGATTCAGCTTGGTGGACCAAGAAGACGAGAGAATTATATACAGGCATGGAGAGAGAGAGAGAACAGGAGCCACAGAGCTGGCAAGTTACAGGCAGATATGACAGACAAAGTGTACGTAACTATTCCTTGCCTTTTTCTAAGAGAAGTTCACACATCCTCAGACAACCCAAATAGAGACTCACACAATGAGACACCACTGAGGAGAAAACAAAAAAGAACAAGTCTGAATGGCAGGGCACAGATTTTGCAATCAGTCAGCTCACACTACATTTCAGCTGGGAAGTGAACAATCCGATTTCTGTAGCTCATTTCCAAAACAAGAGAGGAAGCAGCTTCCATCTTCAGCACTACACACAACACCACAAGAGAGGAAGGCTAGGAGAAACCTTGTCAAACAGCCCTTCCTTCAGCCACAAGGCAGCATAAACTCTGCTGCATCTAAAAAGATCTAACCAAATGTCTGCCTAAGCACTTCTCTGGGGACATCCAGCCATGAAATCTGTGTGTCATCTCTGTGAAATCTTCCATCCACCTTCACCTTCCCCACAAGACTTCTCTTTTTTTCCCCCTAGAGCTTGCTAAAATTTAACCGTCAGGGGATGTCAACTCAGTTAGCGAAGTACAGGCACTTAGCACTGTTTGAGGCACCCTGAGGTGCCCAAAATATCCACATGGTCTGACAGATATGACAGAGAAAGCACGGAAGACTCACATCCTTCTGAAAAGGAGGTGAAGGCCAGGAAAAACACCATAGGAAGTGTCAGATGGTGTGAGGGGTGACAAACGCCTTACAAGTTTCACTGAGCTGTAACTGTAACGTCTGAAATAAATCTCCCTCACAGAATCAAAGAATTCGGGCCACCTTGCCATATCCACGGCTGACATGGATGCAGCTTTTGGCTGTTCTGAAGTCTGGAAGCACAATTCCAGATGAACCCACGGCTTCCACTGCAGTCACTGGAGATCCAGCTCAGAAGGCTGATGGAACCAAGACCATCCTTCATGGAACCATCTACATTTCTCATTTTTACAGAGTAAGCACCTCCTTTAGGCTGACGTGCTGCCTCAGCCGTGTGGTCCAGCTGTCTTTTAAAGAGAATAGAAACAGAAGCTAAGTGAACACGAAGACTTTTATGCATGTCATCTAAATGGCTTAATGTCAGCCAAGAAAGCACGTCATTTCTGCTAGCTGTGGACAAAACTGAAGGGTTATTTGACATGCCTTTTGTGAAACCTCTGAAACACAAAGCGTTTCATGCTCCTTGAACTATTTCTCCACAGTGTTTGCCTTTTAACTGTGTGACTCTAAACTCCTATTTCAGCTTGTGAACTGCTAGTAATTTAGAACTTCTGCTACAGAGACTGTCTACTCTACATTTCTCATTTTTACCTAACAAAATCTGGTTATTCACACTCTAAGGATGAAAATATGTGTTTGTCTTTACTGAATTTCAATGTAATTTTTTTTTGAGACTGTCACTCCAGTTTGCCAAGATAATTTTATTGAGTTCATGTTAATCATGTCTTCCACCATGTCCTCCTGGTAGCAGCATAATGATATCTATAAATCAGATTAGCATGTATTTTACTTCATATTTTAAATCACTATGCTCTGAAGACTGATAAGTCTCTGACAGTTCAGTCAGGGATTCCTCTGACAGAGATCTGCTGAAAATCCCACTACAAATGTGGTATTTCTACCAGTTGTGCACCTACATCACATTAGTTCTGTTCACATCGTATTCACAATAACAATACCATGAGAAATAGTGTCAAACACCTTTCTAAATCTAATACACATGATGTCTATTGCTTTTCTATATCTGTGAGGCTTTTACACTGTCAGAGCATGACTTTTAGTGGGCTTGGCTCATCATTATATTGACAAATTTTGGCTTCAACTCATCCTTTTGTTACCTTCCAAGTGCTCACACACAGATAATTTGTTTGATTATTTGTTCCTGTATTGTTCCTGGAACTGAAGTTAAGCTGACTGGCCTAGAGTTCCTTGGGATTTCTCTGCACTCTGACTTTTAAAGATGAACATTCAGATTTTCTCCTGCCAGTTGTCTGGGGGCTCATTTGCATTTCAGAAATTCTCACAAATGTCCATGAAGAAATCTGCAGTTCCTTAAGTTTTCAGCCTGAGTACCCTGTCATGAAATTCATGAGACACAAAGGATTTGAAAACTCTGCTTTTTAACTATGACAACTTCTGCTTTTTTCCATTACTTGCTCTCAGATTTCATTTGCAAAGATACCTGTGGTGTGGGGTTATTTTTTTTTATTATCTCTTCTAATAAAATGTACAGTGTAATTTTTTTCAATTCTGTTTATCTTCAGAACTACAAAAAAAATGCCCTTTCCAAGCTTAACTTGACCTTGTATTTCACAACAACAGGTTATAGCCTATTCATGAATTTCAGAGTATTGTTCTTATTTCTTTGCTGATGTTTATGTTGTTCTCAGGAACTTGGGAAAGTTTCTGCTCAGTTAATTTAAGAAATGGTACTGGCTGTGCACATTTTAGCAGCTGTGTGGTACACGAAAGTCTTTAGTATTTCTTTAACATTTCCCCTTCTCCAGAAATTACTTACAGAGTAATTCTCTTTTCTTAATTCTCTGATCCACTACGTGTTAGATTTTTTTTATCTGGGGAAATTATCAGAAGTATTTAAAATGTTTCAATGTTTATAGGTCTATTATTTATAATTTCATCTGTGTTTTGTGGTTTTTTAATTTTTGGTCTTGGGTTTGGGTTTATCGATAAACCAGTAGGAATTCCTCTGGGCCACAGAATTCAGTTTGAGTTGCAGCCACTTTCCAGTTGCTCATAGTAAATAGTCTTGGAAAACAACACTTCATGGGTCATTAAAAAATTTAGTGGTTTTTTTCTCAAGGTAAACCACAGAACTTCTACCACCATGTGAAAAAGGAACATTTAGACACTTCTGTGTGTTACATAGACATCCTTTCCTGATATCCACCTCACATTTACATCAGGATTAATCTCATTATATGTCACCCCTCTGCATTATTCTAATTCTATGCTCCATGTTTGCAGAGTACAGATATTTGCAAGTAGCTCTTCAGTGCAGCTCTTAAAAAAGCAGGTTCAGTTGAGTCCTGTCCTCGAGGTAACTGGAAACTGGAAAGGTAGTGTCCATCTGGATTGTTTCCTGTACAAGCTGCCTTTAACCCTTGCAGCATTCCTGCTCCAGCCCAGATCAGCCATGTGAAAATAAAAGCTGATTATCTAAAGCACTCTTAGTTCAGTGCTGAGACATCACAGATCACAGATCAGAGAATCAGAGAATGGTTTGGGTTGGGAGGCACCTTCAAGATCATCCGTTTCCAACCCCTTTCCATGAGCAGAGACACCTTCCACTAGCCCAGGTTGCTCCAAGCCCCATCCAACTTGGCCTTGGACACTTCCAGGGATGGGGCAGCCACAGCTTCTCTAGGAACATGTGTCACCCTCACAGGGAAGAATTCTTTCTAAATGTTTAATCTAAATCTACCCTCATTCAGTCTAAAAACATTATCCCTCGTCCTCTCTGCACTCCCTACTAAGGAGTCACTCCTTATCTTTCTTGGAGCCCCTTTAGGTACTGGAAGGTGCTAGAAGCTCTCCCTGGATCCTGCTCTTCTCTAGGTTGAACCACCCCAGCTCTCTCAGCCTTTCCCCACGGTGGAATCTGTAGTATCTGGCTATTAATTCATGAATTAAAAGCTCCAACGATCCCATCAATCCTCTGCACCAGGGAAATGGAAATTCCTTATCTGTAAAACAAAGGGACAAAACAGAGCAAGTGAATTGGCCAAAGTCACACACAGGAAATGCACGGAACCAGAGGAAGGTGTCCCCGCCCATGACAGGGGGATTGGAATCAGGTGATCTTTAAGGTCTCTTCCAACTCAAACCTGCATTTCCAGGGATGCAGGGATGGACTTGATCTCAAGTATGCCTGAGAAAACATGCCTGATGTACCATTTTCCCACCTACCACTTCTACTCTTTCTTCACATTTCAGTCCCTGTATTTAGGATACAACAAGGGAAGAAATAACAATGCAATTTTTGGTGTCCACCATAAATTTGGGGGCTGGATGGATTTCAGTTGGAAGAACTTCCCCAGCCAAACCACGGCCTGCAAACTTGATCAGAAGTGTGCTAATGACCTGGCTGAAATCTGATTACAAAAGATTCAAAGATATTGTAGAAAGTACATCTGTAATCTTCCACTGCCACGGGTACAAGGGAGGTAATTAGCTGCTGAAATTAATTTCAGTCATGCAAGTGGAAGCCAGGCATTTAAAATGTACAAGTCTCCAGCCTTGTCGGACACAGTACCATTAATAAGATCCGTAATCCCTTGTCCTGGAATGTAGGTAGAGCACATGTGAGTTGTAGTGTGATCAGAGGGGCTTTTAAATCAAGAGAGGAGGGAAGTATAGCAATCTAGAGTTGTGCACTTGTGACTAGGAGAAACAAAGTGTATTCAATACAGTGTGTAGTTTTTACGACACAGAGATATTCTTATATTAATAAAACATTATTTTTAGTTGAATTCTCTCACACCAATTCCTTTTCCCTTTTCTCTCACTGGCCTTCCTGTTTTTAAAAAAAAAAAAAAATTCTCTTATTTCAAAGCATCAAAAATGATGATGACCCCTGGAAAAAGCATTTTTCCTTTCCAGATTTAGGACCTTTTGGAGGAAAGCTAGAAAAAATATCTGGCATATCAAAGTGCAAGCCACAAGCTGTGTGCACTTGCTCTGAGCACACACAGAGATTGACTAGTTGTGGACTCCAGGAAGAGCTTTAAACAAAAGAACTTGGGGGAGAATGAAGAGCAGAAAGTAATTATAATGCCAAAGGATAAATTTTCAAAGATCCTTCTGGGAATTTGTTGCCGAATTTCCATTAAAGTTAAATATTGTACTGGCGTAAACCCTGTCTGAGGATCACTGAGTTTAATAAGAAAGAACCAGTGGTCTATACAGGAAATCAGAGAAGGGCAATATCTCCCCATAAAACACAGGGAAAAGAGTCATTTGAAGGAACAATGAAGTACAGGGATGTGTAGGAAGAGCTTCTCAGGCAGGGAATAATTGTGTATTGCGTTTGTGGCAGTTGTATGCATGAAATAAAACAGTCAAGCAAGAAATAAAAGCATTTTAACATTTACAAAAACACGGGTATGTTACAAGAGTAGTATCACCAGCTGGTATAAATCAGCTAAATTGATAACTATGGGTAGGAATATCTGCCTTATCTTAAAAAAAATATTAGTTTTCACATTTACTCTGATCATTCTTTTCAGAAGGCGATGACACTGGTTACCATGGAGTGTGCTATTCCAAGAAATCCACAATATTTACAAATGTTGAGGGTGGTGATATGTTTTATAACCAGTTTGGGACAAAGAAAAATCTCTACTGGCTTTATGGATTGATTTCTTGGTAAAACTCAGCAGACCAACTCTGACAGCACCCAAAAAACAACGATAAAAAAAGCAGCAGCATAAAATTATAGGGATGTAAACACATAACCAAGCCCACATGAAGTGTTTGTTACTGTATAAGGTGACAAGCTAAAGCAGCAATTAGGGTGTGTTTTTTGGGCACTTTCTTTAACAATTCTACAAATACTGAAATAATTGACACTGTTATGATATTTTCTCTGATTTCCAGACCCGGTGATTTCCCAGCCACCTTGGAGCACTGAGTACAATTTCAAAGGCCCTTTCCAGCTTTCTGTAGCTCTGGTGAGCCCCCTCAAAACGGATCAGTGCTTTGGATGAGGCCTTGGCCCAGCTGAAATCAGTCAGAAAAATTCCATTGACTTCAGCGGGGTCAGAATTTCATCTTCAGCCTTCATCTCCCTTTCTCTTAGAGGAATGTTATTTTTAAAGCCTCCCCCGCCATGCTTTGGGCCTATTTATAAAGGGAAGATGTCAAAGGGTGCCTCTTCCCTCCTTTCAGGCCTACAGCCTTGGGTTATTTTGCCTTGCGAAGGTCTCCTCAGCCAGGACACTCAAGGCAGAGGTTTCATTAGGAAGGGTGAACCAGCAATCAAGAGGTCACCACCCAGAGGGTTTTGAAAACCCTCAATCCTCCAAAGCAGAACATATCCCAGTAGGATTAAGAGAGAATACTGCCTTCAAGTCCTCTGTGTGTTTTATAGCTCCTTTGTATAGAATGACTTTATTTTAAGAGGTTGGGGGATGAGAGGAGATATCAGCAGGTCTCCAGCTGCTTTATCCAAGGGCTCAGGCCCCTTCAGAGGATCACTGGTTATAAAGGAGGATGTGGGTGGGCATCATTAGAATTGCCCCACACATATCAATAGCCAATTAGGGAACATAACTCAGTTTGATCCACCGCATACAGGGAAAGAGTAAATGGCTTTGTATGAATAAATCAGTTCAAGCGAATTATTTCTCCCTCTTAAGAAATTATAAATGGTTCTATCAAGTACCATTATCGGCTGGAGCGGAAATAAAATCTGACATTTGTCTCTAGAGCCTTTTACATTAAAGCATGATTTTTACAATTACATTCTCCAAACTTTTAGTTCTCTAATGGCAGAAAAGGAGGCATAAGGCCAGCAGTCAGCAAAGAAACGAGGCTCATTATCATGCATGTGAAAATTAAAGGGATACTTAGGAAAATTCAGGAACTAGGAAAGGTTATATCCCAATCTTCAGGATTCTGGATGCAGGCAACATTTTTAGACTAAATGCTCACTTTTCTGTAGTTAATAAGAGTATCTGACTGCATTTGGAAAGAAGAGAAGAAAACTTTTTGGAAACAATTGGACTTACAAGTCATAGGAACTTAAAAAGTTATTATTGTAGGCAAGTTGTCATAATTAGGGCACTTCTAGATGTCTCTTTACACCTTCTTGTGAGCTATGTGGAACTGGCCAAGGTTCCAAAAAGGGTCCTGCACCAAATGAGTGATCACTTTTATTCACTTCGATAGTTCAGATGATTTTTGTTAGCGTCTATTTGCAGCAAAATAAAGGTTATTGCCTGCTGTATTCCTATTCACAAGATGAATTTGGTTTTAAAATTCATCCTTCTCACTCCCTCTGAATCAACCTGACCTTTGGAAAGAGTACAGGGGTTGACGAAAACAATGCAATCCTACAGCAGGTTGTGAAGGCACCAGTCACTGAATCACAGAATCTCAGAAATAATTTGGCTTGGAGGGGATCTCTGGAGATCTCATGTCCTGTACAATAAAAAAAAACAATCGTCCCAGGAGTGACTTGGACAGAACTGTGAATTTCTGCTAGACCTTGACCCATAGACTCTGTAGAGCTGGTTGGGATCTCTTAATGAGTCTATGAAGAGTGGTCAGGGACTCCATAGACAAAGACCAACACCAAAACCAGTGTTGGCACCTCAGACCTTCAATGCCACTGTTGGTTTCTCTGACAGTAGAGATTGCTCAAGAAGGGTTCTTTTGAATACGTTCAAATTATTTCCCTGCTTCCTGGCTCGTGGATGCACTGTCAAAGCATGTCAAAACCTTGCTCAGTGTCATTTTAGTAAATGTATTTTTTTCCCCATATTTACTTGAAATATGGGCCTTATTATCACAGAATCACAGAATAGTGAGGTTTGGAAGGGAGATCATTCAGAGTCCAACCCCTCTGCCAAGGCAAGGTCACCCTGAAGCAGGTGACACAGGAACATGTCCAAGTGGGTTTGGAATGTCTCCAGAGAGGGAGACTCCACGCCCTCCCTGGGCAGCTGTTCCAGTGCTCTGCCACCCTCTATGGAAAGAAGTTCTTCTTTGAGTTGAGGTGGAACTTCTTGTTTTTTAGTTTGTGGCCTTTGTTCCTCGTCCTGTTCCTGGGCATCACTGAAAAGAGTCTGGTACCATCCTCTGACACCTGCCTTTGAGTTATTTGTAAGTATTGATGAGATCCCCTCTTAGTCTTCTCTTCTTCAGACTAAACAGGCCCAGCTCCCACAGTTTCTCCTCACCGGAGGGATGCTCCAGACCCCTCATCATCTTTGAGTGGCCTCTGCTGGATGATTATTCCGGAAGTTTATCTTTTCTGTGCTGCAAATGGACACTTACAGATGCTTGTGTTGGAATAAAAAGCTTCTCTAGGTTTCATCCTTACAGATCTTTACTGTTCCTTAGGACAAAACATCCATCTCTTAAATGCATTTGCTAAAACAGGGGCTGTCCCAGTGCACCCCCAAGGGAAAGCACAGGGGGTAAGCAGACCTTGTAACAAATGCTCATCGCTGGATAACACTTCATCTTCACTTCTCTCTAATTAACACTAAAATAGTACTCAGAACAGACTGGTTTTACATAAAAAGGAATTCCTGATAGAGACTGGCATTTATAATTAATAGCCAGCCAGCTCAAGTGCTGGCTCTTTACTTTTAAGTGCTCCATTATTATAATTTCTCCTGAAATTCATTGTAGTAACACTGATCACAAAGAGACCATTTCTCTTTGGTTTAAAGAGCTGTTGTCAGTGATGGCAAGGCAAAGATTTGACCTACATGAGAACATAAGGGCAAGGGCATGTTTTAGTGCCTGGACATATGGAGTTACAAGAGACTTGTGTATTGTGATGACAGCACTCAGCTCTGCAGTTGATATAAAGGAGATGTTCAAATTCCTCCTGCTACAAAAGCCTCTCCTGTCTTAATAGTGTTGCACTGGAACCATCCCAAGCCTTGTGCATCTCATTTCTACCTAAAAATTTTAGTTAAAAATCACTGAGGCATTTTTTTATGAAGAAAATTCCAAATGTACTCGGCTTGTGTTTGACTCCCCAAATGTTTGACAGCAATGAGGGAATTAGCTGGTCCCCTCCGATGACCATCCAAATCATACTGCAGGTTACTTACAGATGGTGTAAGGGTTGGGTTTGGTCTCCTTAAATTGTGATCTGGTGCATTTGGATCTCCTATTTCTTCCCCTTTTTTGGCACTTACAGCCTCAGACAGTGTGATCTGTTTTCTTCAAGACAAATAGACGCGGAGTCATGGAGTCACAGAAGGGGTTGGGTTGGAAGGGACCTTAAAAATCATTAATTCCAACCCCTCTGCCATGGGCTGGGACACATTTCACTAGAGCAGGAGAGAATGTGTGGCTGGTATGTGTAACAGCAGAAGGCATTTAGGGGTCCATCTTACACCCATGATTCACTAGAGTCAGGAAAACATGACACATAAAATGCACAAACTATTAAATGCACACAGCAGCCTGACATTGGCTTGGCCACTCTTCCATCCTATCATCTTTGATTAAGAGCTGTGGACAATAAAGCTAAAGGTTAATTAAAGTGCAAAACAGCCTCACATTTGTAAAATAAAATTGCCTGTTTAAAAATCCTGTAATTAAGAAAATAATCTAATAATTGTTCCTGGCCAGAGGCAGAAGAAGATTTCTGAGCTAAACTCAATTTTTTAAGCTAAGGGAAATATCTGACCTAACTCACATACCTAAACAGTGGGAGATTTCAAATAGTAATGTGCTCCCAAGGTGAAAAGGGATTCCAATCCCTTTTAGTGCTGCCACAGATCTCTTAGAGACGACAAAAATGAAACCAATCTCATAAAACCAATGTCCAATTTGCTTAGACTTCCTGAGGGAACTCCCTTCAGAGCTTCAGGATATGTATGATGCAGGTTCCTTCATCACTGCAGTCTAGGTGGACGAGAAATTATGGGCAGGCAAGAGCTGAAACGTCCTCAGATTTTTTTTTTTTCCTAAAGCTCTCATTTAAAATAAAAACAAGTAGAAAGGGCCAGAAAAATATCAGTCTGGAATAAGTCTCTTGCTGCTGGTTTCTGTAGAGCTGGAGTGAAAAAGATTAACCCAAGCAATACATGTTATCCATATAATCTGCTTACAAACCAAGCCATGGACTTTTATATCTTCTGAGAGACTGTTCCACCACAAATAATTGTGCCCTATAAAATTGGACTGAATCTTGCTATGTAATACACACAGTCCTAAAAAGTTGCCAACTTCCTCTTAGAAATAATTCAAAATCCTTAATACAAACGCTATTTTGCATTTATGTAACAGCTTCCACCCAAAGATCTCCTAGCATATTCCTAAATAAGATTCAAAATTCATGTGCATGAATAGCTCACCTTTAGTTTTGCAAGGGCAAACAGAGAAATGGAGTAATTTATTTAGCTGACATTGTAAGGGCACTGACTTAGCTGAAAATAGAGTCCAGATCTCCTGATTCGTCGCCCTGTGCTGTAGAGACCACACTACTATTCCTAAGCAACCTCCCAGGAAGCCCATAAAATTCAGAAGTGGCAGCTCTATATATAATGCTGATCCAACGTTTGCTGTGGGTAATGCTTTACACTATATCTGTTGCAAATCATTTCTTTTAAAGCATTTCCTCTGTCTGCACCTAATGATTTATTCAGCCTTTGTTGCCTGATGTGAATCTTCCTCTGAAAAAACAATATGCAAATCTATAAAAGTGCAACTTCAGGGGTTTTACCTCTTCTTTTCTTTTCTTCTTTTTTTTTTTTCCTTTTGTAATTTTATTTCATTTTATTCAAATCATAAATCTTTACATTGTGGGAATGAACATTAAGAAACCTGAAGCAAACACTTTCTACACTAATTTATTTTAGCTTACAAATGCTGTATTTTCCCTCTCCTTCAGAATTTTCCACAAAAATGGAAATGACAAAAGGCAAAGGTGCCAAGAATGTTTTTAAGGCAGTGCTTGGAAAGGGGAGGCTGGAAAGGAAAATGGCATCTATCCGGTTACAATGTTTTAAGGATATTTACCAAGCGTTTAATTGGTAAAGGTTAATGCACCTGCCTATTGCTCGTGATAACACACAGGATTTCCAAGTGGAACCACAGTGCTTTTATCGAGAAAAGTCCTTTTTGAAAGGCCAGAAAGGAAATAGGTGTTGCTTCAGTAAATAGACAAGACAAAATATCCCTGTCCTAAATCAGAGGGCTGAAGAGAAGTAGTTTTTTTGGGACATGGCAGAATAAGTGACATTACAACTGAACCCCAACCTACCCAGAGGTTTAGTTGATTTAATTAACTTAATGTTAGTCAACCAAGAGTCCAGTTTGAACCTAAGCACCAGAGTCTGTACATCAAAGGGAAAAGGGTGATTCAAAGATCCTAAATAGATGTTTGAAATAAGGAAGGTTGGTAGATTGAAGGAGAGTAGGTTTAGATGTCAGGAAGAAATTCTTTGCCATGTGGGTGGTGAGGACAACCACTGGAACAGGTTTCCCAGAGAGGCTGTGGTCTCCCCACCCCTGGAAGTGTCCAAGGCCAGGTTGGATGGGGCTTGGACCAACCTGGGATAGTGGAAGGTGTCCCTCCCCATGGCAGGGGGTTGGAACGAGAAGGCTTTTAATGTTCATTCCAATCCAAACCATTCCGTGATTCCATAATAAGTACCCTGCTGTAAATTTCTTTGCAGGTGCTTATTCCTTTTGATTGCAGAGGATTTAATCCAGAGAGTGACTTTGCGCTGGAGCAGGTGTCTGGCTTTAAAACAGGTGATGTTCAACCCAAAGATGGTGAATGATTATCGGGTACCACTTGGAATTACTCTATCAAAGCACATCCATATCAATCCTGTTTGGACTGATAACAACCAAAGCCAACTTCTCAGGAGTCCTCTCTTATTTTTATCTGCTGGCTTGGCCCTCAGGCTGTGACCAGGACATTACAATATTCTTAAGCCTTGGCTGGATTTGACCAAGCACTTGATTGATGCAGCAGAGATGCAATAGTTTCATCCAGAAAATAAATATTTTAGGGGTGACAATACCTCCCCATCTGCTGATAGAGTGCTTAATTACAATAAAATTATTGCTCATTTTTATACATTAAAGATTATATTCCTACCCCACTTCTGAGTTAGGATAGTAATGGCACCTCTTACCTTTGATGCTTAATTTTTGAAACCGCATTGTATTTTTGCTGTGTGATAGCCTGCACTCTTGGGAGGATATTCTGGGAAATAACCAGAAATACAACTCTCTCTTCCCTTCCGAAATTACCACAAATTCCCATTTACTATGATCTTATCACAAGACTTAAGTTAGAATTAGTTTCTGATGGCTTGAGACTTGTTTCCTTCGTGCAAAATGATCTATTTGAATCCAGAAGTAAACTTTTCTGATGAGAGATGAATAGAAGAGCTGTGCAAGTACATGTGCTCTTGGCACATCTGATGAACTTCTGCATCTGTAGAGTTTTCCTCTCCTCCCTTTCTCCTGCCATCCAGGATCCGGATAAGTCCAGTCCTACATACCCAGGCTTTGTATCTTATCTCCTTTTAAAGACTGGAGACTTTGGAGGGTCAGAACCTTTTCCTTCTGTTTGGAATGTGTTAAGTTGATCCATCACTAAGGCATCTAAACTTCATACTTGTGCAAACAAGATGTGATTCCCTGCACTAATAAAACATCATCCTTCCCTGAATTCAGCAACTACTGTTAGTTGCTCAAGCTCCTATTTTCCCAGGATGTCAGCAGTTTTCATCAGTGTGGGATACTTAGTTTTTACATTGCAGTAGTGGAGATGATGTAATTACTTAGGTATTCAGTAATTCTTTCGGTAAATCCCATCCCAAGGATGGACACGCCATCCCTGGAAGTGTCCAAGGCTAGGTTGGATGGGGCTCTGAGCAACCTGGTCTAGTGGAAGGTGTCCCTGCTCATGGCAGGGGGTTGGAATGAGACCATCTTTAATGTCTCCTCCGAGCCAAACTGTTCTGGGATTCTATAATACATCCTTGAGTAAATTTTTGGTTTTAACTTCCCTTTTAGGGGAAATGGAAGTTGTTTTTCGAAGTGTGCAATAAAGAGTTCAAGTTTTCCATTTGTATCTCAGTGATTTATCTCTGATTTATCCCTGGCCAATTGCTCCTTTTCCATAAAATATAAATTATATCATGTCATATGACTCGTAAAGATAAAACAATCCTTGATCAGACTCCTCAGCAATAGAGATTGTGGCATTAAATTAAAAGGAGCTGCAGTAACAGCTTTGCAAGGCAACTCTATGAAATAGTTCACACTGGATTGTCTGAATGTGTCTGGAGACCAAAGGTGGGAAAATCTCTTTCTCCTTTCTCAGTCAACCATTAAAATGTACTCTGTGACAAGTAAATACAGAAATGGAACTCACTCTAAGCCTATACATCTGAAGTGGACAATAACAGCGTTGGAAAAGGAGGGATTGCTGGATTAACACTCATAATAAAGGTTACATGCCTGACACTTTTCTATTCTTTGATCTTACTGCATTCTGATGTCTTGTTTTCTACATGTTCACACTCTGTTGGTTTTTTACTCATTGATAGCTGTCTTTTTAGAAAGAATTTATCTCACTTGCCTGCATCTTTCAGCAAAAAAAAAAAAAAAAAAAAAGAAGAGGGAAGGAGGAAGAAAAGGCTGAACGGGAAGAAGTTGGCAAAGGAAAAAACTAGAAAGAGTTTCTCAGAGCACCTGAGGCTTTAAATATAACTGGTCAAAGGCAATGCACTGATCCCTACTCAACATCAGAACTGGGTTTGTTCTTCCAAGCTCGTGTGTCTGGGTTTTGGCTGTAGCCCAATTTTGTGGGGTTTAGGAACAGACCCATCTCACCCAAACCTTTCTTTAGGTGGTGTAAAAACCCCCATACCTGGATAAGGGGTGAGCTGACCTATGTCTTCACATGGATGACCAGGAGGAAAGGCTCTCTGGACACCCCATAACAAAACCACAGCTCACAGAATTTATATTCAGTCATTGTGATTAAGGCAAACATCACTTTTAGACAATTAGTCTTATCGTTGATTCCAGCACTCCCAAGGTAGTGCTGCTCCTGAAGATGACGCCAGTGCAGAAATAGCAATTTAATCACTGTTACAGCTTACTATTACTTTGATTTTAAAATGAGAGGTTATGTGCTCCAGGAGCTCTTTTATGCTAAGGGGAAAGTTAAAAATTCCTGGGACTGCTCCTGGCTTCTCCCATTTTCTTCCCAAGTTAGTCTGATGTCCTCGTTTCTGTTTGGATCACAACTTCTCAAGAGATTAATTTCTTGCAGTGCCTGGGACAACGGACTCCTCATATTCTCCTTCCAGGAACAAACAATTCCAGATTATTTCTCATATCCTTTCCACACAAATGCTAACAGGTGATGTGGATCCCCATTTCCTCCTTCACAGGGTCTGAAGTGTTCAGTTACTCGGTCAGATTTTTACCTGCAACCACTGATTTTGCCTCTTTTCTTTGAAGAGATGGTGGCCCAGCACTTGTTTAATCTTGGCCTTGTTGAGCAGTTCGCTTGATGCTGCTATGCCTCAGCTTACACACTTTTAATTTAGGGATAATGATAATCTATGACCTGTTTCTCTCCTGGGACAACCAGGAAATTAATTAATTAGTGTGACCTGAAACTGCCAGCTGAGAAGGAGTGGAAGAAGTGCTGGTCATAGCCATATAGTTTGAGAGGCCCCAAGAAATGAGAGCTTAATTTTTCAGGTGGGAGCCAACCATTAATATGTGAAAATTTCATGGAGCTTGGTTTTAAAATATGTATTTTGGACACCTGTCTTCTCAAAAGAGCCTGCCAAAGCACTTGATGCAGAAAAACAATGTGAAAAGGCTGTCAAACGAACCTGTATGTCATTAAAAGGAGAGGAAATTTAATGTGGTGACTCATACTGGCTGCTGAAAGTCTGTCACAGCAGCCCAGGGCAAGTGTCTTTTATTCCTGGCAGCACAAAGCCCAGCTGATTGATCCCAAAGCCTTGTGAATTCAGCAGAAAGACTCCCAAGCTACCTCAGACTAATTAGCTTTTCTGTCGGTCTGAATACTGTCAGTCACAAGAGACTTTAAATACCAGGACTTGGAGTTTCTGGCAGGGACAGTAAAATACTGAGCTTTCCCAACCCACCCAGAGCATCCTGGGCTCCTACAGCAAAGTTTGGTCCTACAGCATGAATTCTAAGCTTCTCAAAGGTGGAGTCCTGCACAGGGTGTGACTCTTTGTGTTCAGGTCACAGGAGGGAAGGCTGGCGGGATGTAGGCGAGTTATGTTAATGGATGTGAAAATTTCAGGGTTTTGCTTTCTGTAAAAGTTGCTCGGTGCCTGAAGGGAACCTGAAAGCTCTCTGTGAGAAGCCTGTCAGAAACCCCAAACTGCCAGTGTTTTGAATCTTTGATGCCCCCAGTGCAGTCTGTGACTTTCTCTGTCCCCTGCTGCAGGGACAAAGCCACAGCCACGGCTTCGGCAGAAGGGCTGCAAACTCCCACAGTGCTTAAAGCACTGAGCTGGAGTTCAACATCATGGTCTGCCTGTTGGAAGCAAGGGAGTTTAGTCACCCTGTGCCTCAACCTGCTCGTGTCCTCCTATGCCTCTTTACTCATTTTTCATTTGCCTTCTCTATTTTGGTCATTAGCGCATCGAGGCCACGACCATTTCTTACTTCTATTTGATGTCGGAGTTTCTACTACATTTTCCCTTCTCCCCAGGATATTCACATGAAGCCAATGGATCTACCAACTGATTTGTTTAATTTTTTTTTTATGCAAGAAATCATTTGGGTGAGTAAGTGTTTGAAGCAGGCAGCCTTTGATGTACCACTTGGTTAAGGATTCTCACCAGTGCTTTTGAAGGCAGCAGGATTCCCTCTTGTGAAAGGTACTCCGTGTCTTGTATCTGTGCTTTGCTGCTGTCTGCTTACAAAGTTATCTTACACTTCTACCACCTTTTATAGAATCTGTGGGTCAAAGTCCTAGCAGTGAAAACCAGTGCACCTCTACTGATGTCGACAGAAAAATGGCAATGCTCATTAGATAAACATCTACCTTATTAGACATTATTTATTATCACTTTTTGTGCTATCAGTTTGCAATTTACTGTTATTACTATTATTTATTATCAGCCTTGTTTCTTCAGACATTATGAATCCTCCTTGCCTAAATGGATTTGGACATCCATTACACCCCTAAGGCAGCAAAATGGAAATATGAAGAAGCTTAGATGGTATTTTAAAGACACCTAATTAGTTCACATCCTAAAAGCCATAATATAATGGATCTGCTGTGCATCTTTGACTGATAACGAGGCAGTGCCAGACTGGGGATAATGACTGGGTCCCATCTGTGCACAGGGAGGTGGCAGTGAGCTGGAGATGCCTTGTGATGGAGCAACTGTCAGAGGGGTTATAGTGATGCAAAAGCTCCTGTTATATCTCTGGTTGGTGCAGGATTCACGTGCACAAATCTCTCACTGGAAGCATAAAATCTGACCTGTCAAATCTCACTGGTCAAAAGCTTCTTTTCAGGAGTTTTCTCTGGCTATGACTCGAGGAATGAGTGTGAGTTGTGGCACCTGCTTTTGTCCCTGGCTTGTGAGGAATGGATCTGGGCAGGGGGAGAGGAGGGAGGTGTTTGCAAATAATGACTTGCTGCACATGGCTCAGCAAGCACTAAGAAAGGGCTGGAAGGAGTCTGTGAGCAGATGCTGCTCTAACCACTATATCACACTGTCTTCTGGAGGCAAGGAGACCGTCACTTTTAAGCTGCTGGGATCATTTTCCTCGGATTGGAAGGGGTGAGCTGTTTCTCTGTGCCTACAGCCAAGAGCCAATGACTTCCCACTGAGGTATGGCCTAATTTTCCACCCTGCTACCTGTCCCAATCACTCAGAGATCATGGATACATGGAAATACTGCCATGTTATTAGAGCATGATGGACGTCCTGGTTAGTGAATTTTCATTTTCATGGGTAATGAGCAGAACAGGCCTCTCCTTAATGCTGACTCTCCAGAACAATGGCAAGGAGCTCAGACATGCCTAAATAATGTTCTTCCATAATAGTGTTATTTAGCAGGAATCGATGTTCACACCTGTTTATTTCTCTTTCAGACACAAATGAAAACAGTGTGCACAATTAATACAGTTAAATTGAAAAATAGCACAGTATTGATTAGCCAACTTTCCATTATGCTGTACAACATCATTCAATCTCTCCTGGACACCAGGAGAAACCTAATGGCCTCTTATTAATCACAGCCTAAGAAATCCCCGTGGCAAACTGCTTCAACCCAATACAGTAAATCTCAGGAGTTTTGTTTCATCCCATTAATGAGTATCTTTGCTGATACTTCGGGAAAGTCACATCCCAAACGTTAGTACCCTTTTTCAGAAGTGTTTGACTCCTGGAAAAGATTAATTTTTTTAATTATTTGCCTCAGCTGCTGTGTTTTGAGGTGTGTTGTGTATAAAACCCAGGACTAGCTCTGGTCACATTTTCTGTTCAACATATCAGAACCCAAACTCTAGGCATTTCTTCTCTCTGTGATCTAAATTCCCAGATGGGAATGCTCAGGTCAGAGACAGGGCTGATTTGACTTCAAATGGAAAGTGAGACAAATTACAGCGCAGATGTGTTTAAAAAGCTGCTCTCAGTTATTTCTCATCTCCGATCTGCTGCTGGCTTTGCTTGTTTTGACATCAGCACCGGGCAGAATTCCAGCTGTGATCCTACAGCACTTTCCAGAGTGAATAGAGGGCTTTGGTTAGAAATTCTCGTGCAGACCTACTAACACCCTGATTTGCAGGAGAACTCAACCCAACTGATACGTGACAAAATGCCAAAGGTTTTTCGATGAACATCATAGATTTGTAGTTTCACAGCAGAAACATTTGTGACCATCCTCAGGATGAGGATCTCGTACAATTTTTGATGTCCAGTGTGGTTACAGGTCCAATGTGATTAGTGACTTGTGAGTTTTGTCCTTTGAACATTATGGGTGGGCTTTAAGTAACACTCAGAGCACAATTTTTCATAGAATATCCTGAAACGGAGGGGACTTAAAAGGATCATTGAGTTCAACTCCTGACACCACACAAAGGAACCTGAAAGTTAAATTGTGCATCTAAGACTGTTGTCCAAGCACTTCTTGAACACTGACAGGTTTGAGGTCATGACCCTTTCCTGTGCAGGTCCTTCCATTGCTTGACCTAGTTCTCAGTGAACACCTTTTTCCTAATATTCAACCTCAACTTCCCCTGTCACTGAAGGGATCAGCACCTTTCTCTCTGCTGCCTCTCAGGAGAAAGTTGTAGACAGCAATAAGTTCACCCTTCAGTTTATTTTTTTACTTATTTTGATGCTCCTGTAATAATAACTAGCCTATAGTAGGTTTGTAATAAAATTACGTTCTTTTTTAATCACTTACAAAAACAAGAGTAAACCCATTAATATCTAGGTGTTTCCAATGAAAAATCAATGAATTAGCAGTGGTTTTCAAGCATTTTTTGCAGACTTTGCCTGATGGCTTCTAAGAGTCCATTTCTAAGGATGACTACCGAGGAGTTAAAAAAAAAAACATTAAAAAACATTTAAAAAACCACAGAGTATTTTGAGTTTCAGTTCGTATTTTGCTGTGAAAATCTGTATTTACGACACCCTCAGAGTCATAGAACCTCTAGTGGAAAATGTTCAGGGATCAGCAAACCAAAATGGGTTGAAAAACAGTGGCAAAAGGTAGTAGGAAGTATACCCTGAAGTTATACAGGAATTCCACTGCTCCATACAAGGCCTTTGTGGATTTAAGAAGTCCTATAAATGTACTTTACCACATTACAAAGACACTAAAATGTAAAGACCCAGTTCAAACTACCTGTGCTCGTGCTGGGATTTACGAGTTGAGCGGTTTAGTGAAGATTTACAACCTCGACATTGTTTAGAATTCATGGGTTTCCCATAGATTGTGTTCCTGTGTGTTCCTCAGATGCTAAGCCTTCATTTTGAGAACAATGGAATTCCTCTATTTCTGATTGCTCAAATAGCTTTCTGAGAAAGAAATGTGTAAAGGGAAACTTCCCGGGTTTGTAAAACAATAATTACGTTGGGAAAAATGTATTTATTTTCCTAAATTTTCAATGGAAAGGATGAAGAGAGCACATGTTACAGGGGCTTGTGAAACTGCACCTGAAGAAACAGCCAAGTTTCTTTGTTCAGTGTCCCACATCACGTGGACTGTGAGCACTGTGGTGGGGATAATGCTGAAGAGGAGATACAGATAGACTTGATCCCTCAGCATCTGCCTCGATATTCCTGCCTAGAAGTGCCAAAACCACCACGAATTTCTGAGACCTCCAATGCTGAACACAGAACTCACTTTCCATCTCAGATCGGCCAGAATTTATGCATTATCAGCATGGTGCCATATTCCTTCTCCTGCCCCGTGAGCACAGGGATGAGGTTACATGTCAGCAGATGCTTTAATTGCCCCATCCAACACGTCTTTGCATGGGATTTGCCTGGCACAGGGTGGGAAGGAGGTGGCAACACCATGCTGTTCATCTGGGGTCACACCTTCTAGCCATGGCTTGATGACCAAGACATGAGGCCTCTTCCATGGCATAGGATCATAGAATCATAGAATGGTTTGGGTTGGAAGGGACCTTCAAGACCATCTCGTTCCAACCCCCTGCCTTGGGCAGGGACACCTTCCACTATCCCCAGAGCCCCATCCAGCCTGGCCTTGAACACTTCCAGGGATGGGGCATCCACAGCTTCTCTGGGCAACCTGTGCCAGGGCCTCACTTTTGACAAATGCATAACTTGTCACATGTCACAGCCAAGGGAATCGCAGAGGTTGACGAAGGTCGAGCACTTCCAAAAAGACCAGACAAAAAGATGAGGCTTTACTTTTTGAGAGTTCACACGACAGAGAAGCACAAATCAGTGCTAATACAAGGCACGCATCTCACCAACAGACGCTGGAAACCCATCAGTCCCACCTCTGCCACTCACTCCAAAGAATGGGAACCATTATTCCTAATTACCCAGAAGCTGTAACACAGTTTATTAATTTGCTTTGAGATACAGGGCTTGTTCCTGGGTACAGAGAATTAATTTTCCTCCAGTAATGCCTGGGAAAGCAGGAGATTGGCTCTGGGTGATTTACAGTGTCAGCATCTTTTTATTATTATTATTTCACAGACAACATCCATTTAATCACAAGGCATCTAGAAATTGAATACAAAAGGAGACCTTTCATTATTCATAGAGAGTATCTTCCCCAATCACAGATTTGTTTGGTTAACAAGAACTATCACTGAAAAAGAAAGAAAATTGCTCAGGATACCCTCATAGGGCACCTTATTTATTTCTTACTTCCTTCTAATACCTAAAGGGATGCTGAAGATGAGAAAAATTCTTCTCTGCTGCTCTGAGCTGGAGGATAGAAGTACAAATTCAATTTTTTTTCAGATTCTGTTTGCTCAGGCATGTGGAAGTTTGATTTTGTGTTTTAAAGTACAGTATTACAAGGGGGAAAGAAGTTTCTGGCCTCTGCAGTGTGACTACTACCCGTGGTCTTCATGCTGCTCCGTGAACCATGCACAACCCACCCCTGTGCCAAGGCTGACCTGTGCCCTCCACAGAAGCAATTAAGTATTTTATGTCTGAACTTTGACAGAAATTTGCCAATAAAATCCCATTTTTCACTGATGTATGTCAATTTGGGGTTTTTTTAAGTTTTCAGCGTCTGGTTGGAAAATGTTCAGGGGAAAAAGTATTTCATTATTCTGCGATTTCTGGCTGATAGCTCGAGATTTTTGGCAAAGTGAAATTTTCCAGGAAAAAAAAAATGGAAAAAATTCTCCCACATATGAATTCTGCTTCTGGGGAATTAAAATAAGAACTAAAAGATGTTTTTTTGTTCTCACTACTTAGAGCATGATCTTCAGATACCAGTGATGAACAGCTGAATCTTCACACAAAACAGAAACAAAGGTTAAAAAGGCGTCAGGATGAGAGGAAACGGCCTCAAGTTGCACCAGGGGAGGTTTAGATTGGATATTATGAATTTTACTTTCCCAGAAAGGGTTTTCGGGCCCTGGCACAGGCTGCCCAGGGAGGTGGTTGAGTCACCACCCTTGGAGGTGCAAATATGGCACTTCGGGACATGGTTCAGTGCTGCACTGATAGTGCTTCCCTAAGGGTTGGACCTGATGATCTTCAGGGTCTTTTCCAACCTGAGTGAGTCTTGGATTCTATAAATAATGATTTCCATGGAGATATGTAGGGCTGTTTACACAAATAAGGGTTCCAGGAAAGAGTCTAGAGTCTCTTTCTCTGTGCACACAGTGCAGATATTAAGCCTTAACTTTCTGCTTGGGATGCTGGAAAAGTTAATTTGCTAATGCTTGTAAAGTGCTTTCAAATCTCCAGCTATAAGAAGAGGAAAATGCAGCAATTACTTTTTAATGAACTAGAAATAATGAGCATTAGGCCTCAATGCCTTTTTTTTTCCCTCCAAGAATGTTTTCTCTTAAATTACGTATTTAATTCCCTTTATATATCTACCTAGGTTTGTTTTTCTTAACATCCACATCACCATTTTATCTTGGCCCTGATACAGAAACGCAGAGTTTGCTTGTTCCTTTCCCTGACAACTTCTTAAGCTTATTGGTATTGATTTAGGAAGCATTGAAGATAAATTAAGGAGTGGAGTCTGCAGGCAGCAAGGTGCCTCCAAGGGGTTCATGCCATGAGATAAACTACCTGCAAGGAGCAGGTCAGGGCAGAGCTGTTTCATGAGCTCCTTCTGCAGGAACTGCTCCATTCCCCCAGGTGTCTTCTGCAAAAGGCAGAATTTATCCATTACAGGAAGAAACAGCACCATGAGCTTGTCCATCTGAGGCCAGGACCCTGATTTCACAGATCATCATCCCTCATACAGGTCCAGTGTGATTAGAGCCTTGTGAGTTTTGTCCTTTGAACGTTATGGGTGGGCTTAAAGCAACACTCAGAGCACAGTTCCTGCAGCGGTACTAAATGCAGAGCATGAAATTATTTCCCTGGGTGAATATTCAGAGGCTTATTGATTCCACGTGTGTGCTCAAGACTATTCTCAATTCCTAAGGACTCCCTAACTCCCTTGCTTCATGGCAACTTTCCTAAGGAGGGAGGCAGTGCCAGGTTTTGCAGCAATATAGCGAGGGAAAAAAAAAGAATTAACCTGACCTGCATCTCAGAAGGCAACTTAGTGCTTTATATCACTAACATCTTAGAAATTGCTTAAAATCTAATTTTTGTGTGTGCTGTGTGTACCTGTGGAGCTATAACAAGAAATAAAGGTTGTAATAAGAGTAATTAAGAATGGTAAGTAGCTGATATAACTGCAAGGACTCCCATATATTCACTTTTTTTCTGGTAATAACAGTAGCTACTCACTTGAGAAACTCAGCTACTGAACACAATTATGTTTGTGTATGACCAGAATCATGATGGGTAGGAAGGTTATTCTGACTAAAATACTGTTCTCGTCCTCAAATATTCTGTGTCTGCATCATCAACAAAACAAATGACCATTGTACAGGGTAACATTGAAGAGGTGTGTATATGCTTGGCAAAACAATACTTCATCTTTTTGCACTCAAGGGTGTAAAAATACAGGTCTAAGTCTACAGGTCTTTTCTTTAAGTCTTAAAGTGTTGCTTTAGATACTATAATAATTTAAAAGCTTCAATCCAACTTTACTGAAAGCTCTGCTTTTGTATTTGTCCCATTTGTTGTAGGAAAAATTCTGCTTCATCTGTCCAAACACAGCACAAGGAAGAGAGGTTGTTAAAAGACACACTTCAGCAAAAGCGTCTGTGTCTGAATTCCGCTGCAATTTGGTCAGTTTTGTGTAGTTTACTTTGTATACACTTCTCTGGAAGTGTACCTGAAACCTCAGCAGGATTTGCTTTCACAACAATGCTTGCTCAAGACAACCTTCACAGAATCACAGAATGGTTTGGGTTGGAAGGGACCACAGTGGGTCATCTGGTCCAACCTCCCTGCTCCAGCAGGGTCATCCCAGAGCAAATGGCACAGGATTGTGTTCAGATTCTTCTGGAATATCCCCAGTGAGGGAGACTCCACACCCTCTCTGGGAAACCTGTTCAGTGCTCAGTGACTGCACAGCAAAGAAGTTCTTCCTCATGTTCAGGTGGAACTTCCTGGGCATCAATTTCTGCCCATTCCCTCTTGTCCCATTGCTGGGCCGCCCCTGAGCAGAGCCTGGTCCATCCTCTGCCCCCTCCCTGCAAACACAGACAGACAGGGGTGAGGTCCCCTCTCAGTGAATAGCCCCAGCTCCCTCAGCCTTTCCTTGTAAGAGAGATGCGCCAGTCTCCCAAACATCTTCATAACCTCTGCTGGATCCACTCCAGGATCTCCATGTCTCTCTGGTGCCAAGGAACCCATCACTGGACACAGCACTCCAGATGTGCCTCACCGGGGCTGAGTGAAGGGGCAGGATCAATCCCCTCAAACTGCTGGCGATGCTCTTCCTAATGTATCCCTGAACACCACTGGCCTTCTTGTCCCCCAGGGCACACTGCTGGTCATGGGCAGCTTGTTGTCCACCAGAACTCCCAGGTCCTTCTTGCCAGAGCTGCTCTCCAACAGGTTGGCCCCCAGATCGTACTGGTGCAGGATGTNGCCAGTCTCCCAAACATCTTCATAACCTCTGCTGGATCCACTCCAGGATCTCCATGTCTCTCTGGTGCCAAGGAACCCATCACTGGACACAGCACTCCAGATGTGCCTCACCGGGGCTGAGTGAAGGGGCAGGATCAATCCCCTCAAACTGCTGGCGATGCTCTTCCTAATGTATCCCTGGACACCACCGGCCTTCTTGTCCCCCAGGGCACACTGCTGGTCATGGGCAGCTTGTTGTCCACCAGAACTCCCAGGTCCTTCTTGCCAGAGCTGCTCTCCAACAGGTTGGCCCCCAGATCGTACTGGTGCAGGATGTTATCAAGTGTATCAACCTCCAGAGAAGACCAGAAGAAAATTGGGGGCCGCTCTTGCCCTGAAGTGTCGCTGTTTGGGTCACTCTTGTCTCTGTGTAGGTGTCTTGGAGGCCAAGTCATGAAAGTTGAAGTATGTCTGAGGACAGTCAGGCTGCCTTTTAGCACAAATAAAGGAGATTTGCAGTTGATCCGATGCATCAAATCTCAGGACACCTGCAATCACCCCACAGGAGACAGGAGTGGAGGGATTGTGTGCCATCTGTACCTGAACCTGCTTCCTCATCTGCCCCCTAACTCAAGTCCAGACAACACAATCCTGCCCAGCTTGGCTGAGAGAGACAGAAAAATAACAGGTTTTCCTTCACTTTGGTGGGGATTGGGGAGAGTGACTACTGAAATGAGGGAAAGGGAACACAGACACTGCCAGAGGGATCTAGTGATAAATGTGTTGATGGGATCAAGCAGTTCCTAAGGCAGTGTATGTTAGAGGCATTTTATTTGCAACAGCAAAACCAGAAAGGTTTAAAAGGCAATTTGGTGTCATTTCCTTTCCAGAGCATTTCTTCTTTGACTTCCTTTTCTTCCTTCCTCTTGTTGCCTTTTTTTTTTTATTTTTATGCTTCCTAACCCGCCTGATTTGAAACATTGGCAAGAAATTCCAAGTGTATTAAATGAGATATATTCCCATAATAAATGGGATTCTTCTTTGTCATGGTCATAGATATAAGCATTATGAGACTTTTCCCTGTGGATTTAGAAGTGGGTTTTGGGAAAAAAAAGGAAAGGAAAAAACAGCAAGTGTAGTCATAGCCTTAGATTTAACTGCAGGCAGAGCTCTGCTGTCTCTGGGCATATTAAATGGGACTGTTTGTTTTTAAAAGGATACAAGGAGAATTTTTCAATGATTACTTAAAAGTTCCATAGACTTTGGCATTGTAACCGTGAAGCTTCTACAATGCTGATTTCTGCATTAAATGCAATATGCAGGTAAAGTAGCTTCACAGAGTCACAATAGAAGTCACCAAAGACTCAGTTATCATGCTATAAATATCTCTGGCTTTCTCTTAACTGCTTAGAATTGATGTAAATAATATTAAAGAGAGTTGCTCCACAAGAGTCTTCAACACTCTGTAGGATATGAACCTGTGCTTCCATGGTAAGACACCTTTTCCAGGAATAGCACAATCATTAGAGCCACGGGAGAGCAGGAGGGAGGTGACATTGAGTGGATGCCGACTTGCTGCAAGAGGGAATTCAGAGTCTCCTTGCAAAGGAGCAATTATTTTAAGGAGCCATTCCATGTGCTAATTCAATGTCCTTCTAAAGGTTGTAGGAAGGCTGGCTCAGAGGTGGAAGTGACACACATGTCCATGAGCTTCAGAGAAAGGGATTTTCCTGCACCGCAAAATTCCATGTCCTTGAGTGAGTCATTCAGGAGACTTCAAGTGTTGAAAGAGGCTGCCCAGGGAAGTGGTGGAGTCCCCATCCCTGGAAGTGCTCCAACGGTGTGTGGATGTGGCACCTGGGAACACGCTTTAGTGGTGCTTTTAAACTATTTTTAATGCTTAGACTGGATGGTCTTTTCTAACCTTGATGATTCCATGGCTGTTATTCAGGTCTCCTCATCACAGCTTCTGTGTTGCCCTTATGGGCATGAAAGTGATATTTTAAGTATCAAATAGGGATAAAGATGCTGTTCTACTTCATGTGGCTGCTGTGAGATTAAAAAGACTAAACATTTTGAAGTGATCAAATGCTGAGATATCTCTCTGTCAAGCAAACCCAAGTTCCAGTAAAAATTCGCTAATCACTTTAATTACAGTTTAGCAAGGCCTATATCAACTGGAAGCAGATTCCTTTCAGATTTTAATACAAATAAATAAATAAATAGATAAATAAATAAATAAAAAGAGCTTTATTTTAGACATTGTTTGATAAGGTTGAAACGGTCTTTGAAAATCATGATAAAACCATTGGACCAAAAATGTTCAAGTGGCTTGAAAACCTTGCACATTTTTTAGGTTTATGGCAGCTCTATCCATCCTGTGGATTAATACCACAAATTTACAGGAATTGAGGGCAGGGAAAAGAGATTGGGAGGAAGGGAAGGGAAGGGGAGGGAAGGGAAAGGAAGGGAATTCAAACCTCAAGGAAAGCAAGTTCCCTCTGCTGTTCTACATTTGGAAGACTTTACTATCCTCTTATTTTAGAGAGGATTTTTGCGAAGTACAATGTGTGTTTGTCTGGATAAATACCCTTATTCCCAGAAGTGCTTGGAATCATGCCTTGCTTTGTATTTCCAGCATTACCTCCTGAAGCCTGTCATGGACCACCACCTCTGACTATCACAGAGCACTGGCCATACAGGATTTTCCAACAATCTCCTGCTATACCAAGCCCCGCTGTAGGGATGAAGCCTCAGCTGTTGTTGCAGCCGATTAACTCTTGTTCCACCCCGAGTGCTATTTTTGTAAGGCCTTGATAATCTTGAAATCACAGCCCTCATTGTGCTCTCAGAAATGAAAGTGCATTACCTGCAATTTCCCAAACATTTCATTTCCTTGGAAGATTTATTTGTAAACAAACAAGAGCTTTATTGTTGCTTGTTGCAGACACGCAGTAAATTAGTTTTTCCACGCTGAAATGCAGCAGCATAAAATTCTCACTCGAGGAAAGTACTAACTGGCATTATGGCATTGCCTTGTTAATTATGTTGGCACATCCACTGCTGCTCTTTAAATTATTCCTGTACACCAGAAACACTTCTTACCTAATGATTTCCTGAATTTCTGCTATATTAGTTCACGCTTAATCTAATTTAAATCATTGTCAAAGTGACAAATGCAAGGAAGACACAGAGAGGGTTTATAGCAAAGTCGGCGAATGGTCACAGAAACTATCATGGTAAAGATTCATTTTAATATGTTGAGTTTGGCTTTGGTGTGTTTGACAGGATTCTGATTCTCTCTTCTCAGTCTGACCCGTCATTTTTAAACAGATTACATTTTCCACATGGTTGACTTCTCCAGCCAGTTCTCAGTCATTTCATTCCTGGTGGTTGACCATCAGTGGTGTCTAATAAGATTATGAGCTCGGAAGACTATGATGATGAAGTTTATTTAGGTGGTTGTTCATCACAAGGAAGGCCATCACTAATCCATGACATAAATTCTGTATTCTCTAGTCCTTACCATTCTTTGACTCTGCAACATTCTTAGTGGAAAACTGCTGGATCAACATTGTCATCTGCCCACATTTCTTCCACACTGTTTACACCAACAGCCCTGTTATTGCGTGTCAAATATCTTACAAAATCAATTTATCATCTCACTTTGAATGGAGTTTTCCAAAAGTGCAAGAAATGTAAAGGCTTCTCCCACGGTATTTACCTCATAAGTTTTACCTTCTCCTGAACTCATAAAGGTGCCTGCAAAATACGTCGCCAATACACAGGAGAGTCTCAGGCTCTCTCGAAATTGGAATTCAGCACTTGAGTTCCTGCCTTCCAGAGATATTCAAACCGGCTCTTCAGTCGTGAGCCTTACATTTATAAGCACTAAGTACTTAGTATTTACCACTTAGTCTTTGTAAGTACTAAGTGGGCAGAAAAAGTTTCCAGATTTGTCCCTCGAGGAGCAGCCTCTTGCCAAAGCACTTTCCATCCAGCTGGAAGGAGCGTTTCTCAGCTCTTCAAAGAGCACATCCAGTGGGAGATATTTGAGCTCTCCCAGATAAACGCGCAAACATGGGACACAAAAAGGAACATCTGCTGCAAGGAAGATAGAAAAGAGGGAAAGAAGAGCACAGATGTGTGTTTTCAATTCTTCACCTCTCATTGTATTTTTTCTCTTGTGTTTTCCTCAGTGCTACCAGGAGAACTGTCACGGCACCATCAATATCTCTGTCAAGGCAGGAACGTGGCTGTTTTGACTTTTAAAATTTGACAGGAGGAAGAAATAATTACAATAAAGCTGGAGGCAAAGTGCCTTTTTATTATCACAGTGACCATTTCCATTTACATGTGCAGCTGGTTGTTCCAGAGCAGATGCCAGGAATCCCTCATCCCAGAGCGCTCAGCCACTGGGTTCCTCACATTTGCACTTACCTTTGATTTCCACCAGGCCAAATCAATAATTCTTAAACACCTAAAGTTCTGCTGGGCACCAAACAGCAGGACAGACAACGGAGTCTAGGATGTCTCCGTGGGAAGTGGAAGGAGGAGTTGTAAACCCTGCCTTGCAATTTCATTATCTCACTTAAAATTACATGGAGAAAGCAGTTTTTGGTCCATGACCTTCACAGATATGGGGAAAATTCTCTCAGCATGTGTTGTCACTTGTGAAATGGGCCTTCTTCCTCAGCAGAGTGTAAGCATATAATTACTTTTAATACATTAATTTTATGCCCACAGTTCCTACTTGGTGTTGTCACTTCTCTTTTTTTTTTTTTTTCCCTAGCAGCATTATGTTTTTCTCTTACAACTTTCCGGGAGCTTTAAACTATTTTTAAATCGCTGTCTATTTTATTTTAACTGTGATCTCCCATCCCTTTTATAGTTCCCCATTTCCCTTTGCTTTAGCTTTAGCTTCTAATTTCACTTTCCCTGGGTTGATTATTTTTATGCTGGCACTCTGAGTATTGTTTTCCCATTTGTGAGTCTTTTGTTCCTCATAGCTGGGAGTTGTTATTTACACTTTGAAATGGAAGTTTGGATGTCTCCGTACAGCTGGTGGCTCCATCTCATAGACACTGTGTTAGTGTGTAGTGCAGAATAGTCCATCTCAGTGAATTTTTTTAAATGTGAATCCCTCAGGGAAGATGCTGAGTGCACACAAAGAGCAGAACTTGAGTTGCCCTCAAAGCTGATAAGAATTTGCTGTTACAAAACCTTTGTGCTTCCGCTGCAGCAGTGATAGTGATCATTTCCAGTACAAGGATTTTCTCTGGGATTATGACTGCACAGGTACTCAACCCATTCTTGAACTGTAAAAACTGCTTAACTCTCGGGTTTCCAGATTGCTTAAACCTTAACCCAACACGTGGGATCTCACCCTCCAGGAATTTGGGGGCAGCAGTTGAGACCAGAGATGTGCCACTTGAAGTCGTGCTAAAACCAGCTAAGATAAAGTGTTTAATTTCTCCTTTTCTGTCAGTGTTTATGTGGAAAATAATCAGGTAAGTAATTTTTACTGTGTTGTAAGAGTTTTTCTGCTTCTTTGTGCTTGTTTTTCCCTAATGACCAGTGAATGAAACTGCTGTATATCTTCTTTTGGAGGAATTCATGGAAACCATTGTTTCAATGGACAATTAAACTCCTGCCTTCTACCTCCCCCTCTTGGGGAAGTAGAACTAAAGCTTGGACACTGAAAATACTTACAAATTGTCCTTTTTTTCCCTCCTTTCCTCACCATGGCTGTCCTTATAGTACAGATAAAAGCTAAATATGGTTAAAAGAGTAATTTCACAGAATTTAAACCCATGTTTAATGGCAAACCTGGAGTTTTTCTTTGTCTCTTCCCCCACCCCCTCACTTCTCTTTTCCTCCTCGAAAATCTGTGTTTTATCAGTATATAGTTCAGCAGCAGCACCTTTAAAAGATTGCAATGGAGAACCATCAGCAGCTTGATGTGGAGACAGAAGTGGGGAGGGAGGAGAAGAACAAAGGAGGAAGATACAGATTATTAATACCAGAAGTTCTTGTGCCATAAAAATTGTTTCATTATTGAAAATCTGGATACAAGGCTTGTGATTTTGACCTTGGACATAGAGCACAAATCTCCCAGAGGTATAGACACAATCACAGACTTGCTTTTGGGGAAAAGCTGAATCCAGGAGTGACAATTAAAGTGAATTCAGAGAAAAAATAAAAAAGAAAATTCTCTGGAACCAATCTCTGCAACCGATTTCTTACAGCACTTCAGCAAGTCCTTTTTGTTGCTGCAACCTCATTCTCTTTCTATTGAACTCTACTCGTCTTTGTCTACATTTGTCTAGTCAGTTAAAGAACTTTTATCTGTAGTCAAAATTGTCTTGGCAGCAGTGAGATGTTTTGTATTTAAGACTATTTAGTTCCTCTAAACTCAGGATATATTCAGGGTTTTTACTTCAGGACATGAAGACAGGGATCACAGCTAAGCTTGTCCTTTTACTTTATGATCTGCACATGAAAAAAAAAAAAGAGAAAAGTAGAAAAAAACCCTCAGAAAGTGGAAGAAAAGTGTGATAAAAGGATCGTCATCAAAGTGGTAGCGCAGACTGCCAGGAACTCATTGCAATCGTCACTACATAATACTGCTCATATTTCACATGAGGGGGTAAACCTGGAAAGTCGTTCTTCAAATTTTATTTGAAGTGACAAGTAAAGAGGCTGTGGGCGCAAACTGAAACACAGAAATTTTCCCATAAACATATGAAAACAGCATTTCGAGTGTTGTGGAATGTTAGATGCGGATTCTCCACCTTGGCATTTTCCAGTGCTGATAAGATTCACTCTCTGACCTCAAAGGAGAGCCCACCCTGCAGTCTGGGCGGGTCTGTTGGGCCAGGAGCTGCTTTGAATTTCAACAAGGCCAAGAGCAAGTCCCTGCCCCTGGGGCAGTGCAGTTCCAAACACAAGTACAGGATGGGCAGAGAATGGATGGGGAGCAGCCCTGAGGAGAAGGGCTTGAGAGTGTTGGTTGATGAGAAGCTCGACATGACCTGGCCACGTGCACTCATGGCCCAGAAAGCCAAATGTGTCCTGGGCTGCCCCCGAGGCCTCGTGGGCAGCAGGCGAGGGGGGGATTCTGCCCCTCTGCTCTGCTCTGGTGAGACCTCCCCTGCAGAGCTGCCTCCGGCTCTGGGGTCCTCAGCGCAAGGAAGCTCTTAGAATCCAAAGAATCCAAAGGAAGCCACTTTGGATCAGAGGGCTGGAGCACCTCTCCTATGAAGAGAGGCTGGGACGGTTGGGGCTGTTCAGCCTGGAGAAGAGAAAGCTTCAAGGGAGACTTTCTGACCCCTTCCAGCACCTAAAGGGGGTACAAGAGAGTTGGAGAATGACTTCTTACAAGGACATGTAGTGACAGCACAAGGGATAATGGTTTTAGATTGAAAGAGGGTGGGTTTACATTAAATTTTATGAAGAAATTCTTCCTCTGAGGGTGGTGAGGCCCTGGCACAGGTTGCCCAAAGAAGCTGTGGCTGCCACATCCCTGGAAGTGTCCAAGGACAGGTTGGACGGGGCTTGCAGCAGCCTGGGATAGAGGAAGGTGTCCCTGCCCATGGCAGGGGGGTTTAAATGAGATGATCTTTAGGGTTCCTTCCAACCCAAACCATTCAGTAAATCTGTTTCTCTTGTCCAAAGTCTGCTGGGAATGACACAGAGGTTTTGTGTTGGCAGACTGGAACTTCCCCTGGCTGTCCCCCCTCCTTGCCTTTTCTGCAGTCAAGAGCCTTGTTATGGACCTGGCAACAAATCAGTGACAGAGAATGGATAGAATGAGAATTAGAATTAATTCTCCACATAAGGGAGATTTATCTGGGGAATACTGTCCTTGATGAGAATTGGACTCTTTCCTAAAATCACAGGTAGAATAGAAAATTTTTTAATTGTTTGGGTTTTTCTAATATTTTTCTTTTGATTTCATTTATGAAGTGACATCCTGAAGATGGTGTGAGTGAGGATGAAATTCAGTTATCAGTGAGAAAAATCTAAAATGCCTTTTATTATAGTTAGTTATCCGTGTGCAATGAAGGATGAAGACTTCTCCTACCACAAGCAATCTCCCAGCCAGTCACAGCAAATCCCCAGCCACCTACATTTTATACTCTTTTCTTGAGGTTACAAGGTATATCATTAAATCTCCATTTCATACAAAGCTGATGTTAAAATCACCTTTATTTCTGCTTCTCATTTTCAGCATGTCTGGAGATCTGGTGTGGTTACTGTGAAAACAAAGTAGCATTTGCATTCTTATTCATAGCACAGGTTATCTTCCACCTTCTGTATCCTTTTGGAGTTCATAAATATGAATCTGTGTCACAACTCTACTGGAGTTCTGGCTTGTTTTATTCCACATATTACAATGGGAAAGCATTTCTATTTCTAAATATTCTCAGCCATGCACCAGCATACCATATCGAAGGGAAAAATAAACATAATTTGATGCTAAGCTGATGACTTAACACAGCTCTAGAGATTCTCTAAAGAATATCTAGTCATTTATAAACCGCCTGCCAAATTTTTTTTAATGTAGAAAACCACTTGCTTAATATTCTTTGACAATGTTGAAAAGTCGTGTTGAAAGCAGTACACGCTCAGCTCTGAGTGCTGCTTGTGAAACTGTGTTTCCAACGTGTTTGTGTTGCCACACAACGTTTTCAGGAGCTTCATCAGTATCCAAAGTAGACAATTTTTATCCTGAGTTAAGCCAAATATGGAGAAGCAGAGCTTGGTGTCTCAGAAAGTGTAGAAACCCGTGGGGGAGAAAACGAAAAGAAGAGAAAATGGGCAGTATTTCAGACAGAAGGGTGGAGAGATGTTTGTATTTGTTTCTACATTCTAGGCTGCAAATCTACAGGTTGTTCAGTGAATAGGCCTTGTCTAGACCTAGAATAGAATCATAGAATCATTAAAGTTGGAAAAGACCCTCAAAACGCATCAGATCCAACCTTTGACCGAACACCATCATGAAAACTAAACCCTGCCGCTGAGTGCCACATCCAGTCATTTCCTGAACACCTCCAGGGTTGGTGCCTCCACCCCCTCCCTGGGCAGTCTGTTTGAGTGCCTGACTATCCTTTCAGTGAAGAAATTATTCCTAATGTCCAACCTGAACCTCCTCTGGCATAACTTGAGGCCATTTCCTCTCATCCTCTCACTTGTTACCTGGGAGAAGCAACCAACCCCCACCTGGCTACAGCCTCCTCTCAGGGAGTTGTAGAGAGCAAGAAGGTCCCCTCCTGAGCCTCTTTTTCTTCAGGCTGAGCCCCACCAGCTCACTCAGCTGCTCCTTATCCAACTTGTGCTCCAGACCCTTCCCCAGCTCCGTTGCCCTTCTCTGGACATGCTCCAGCCCCTCAATGTCATTCCATGACTGTAGCATGGTCTCCTGGACAAGAAAGCAGAAATACATGAGAAAATGGACCATTGCTGGTAAAATACATCAGATTTATGGCACAGTTGCTGCTATCATGAGTACAACAGCTTTACAGTGTGAGTTCAGATGGGCTGTGGGGTGGATACACGGATCTGATGTATTCTTGCATATCCAGACTGAGGAAATGGATGGCTTTGATAAACTGGAAAGAAAGAAAGAAAGAACATATTCTGTACAAGCACCATTCAGTCTCTCTGTCCTGAACTTTTCCCGTCTTAGCCTCTGTCTTCTTCTGACATTCCAGTACCTCATGAACAGGACTTAACCATACAAACGAAAGGGTATAATACTACGTTCATGTATGTCTTTTCACAGCCAGTCACTCTTAGTTAGGCATATTTAAAAATCTTTACGAGATTCAGGAACATCTTTACCTTGCAAACTGGGCTTTTCTAAAGTCCCCTGCATCAGAAATCATAAAATCACAAAATGGTTTGGGTTGGAAGGGACCTTAAAGATCATTTAGTTCCAACTCCCTGCCATGGGCAGGGACACCTTCCACTATCCCAGGTTGCTCCAAGCCCCGTCCAACCCTGTCCAACACTTCCAGGGATGGGGCAGCCACAACTCCCCTGGGCATCCTGTTCAGTGCCTCACAACCGTCTCAGTAAGGAATTTCTTCCTAATTAATCTAAACCTACTCTCTGTCGGTGTAAATCTAATATCGTCTCGGATCAAACAACCACAGAATCACAGAATGGTTCGGGTTGGAAGGGACCACAGAGGGTCACTGGTCCAACCTTTCTGCTCAAGCAGGGTCACCCTAGAGCACATCGCACAGGATTGTGTCCGGATGGTTCTGGAATATCGCACAGAAGAAAACATTTTGTCTAATTCTCCCAACATGTTTGCCAGAACCACTCATTAAAAAGTTGCCAGACAATCACCATGGCAGGTTGCCTTTTGTTGTCTGTTTGATTTCCTCTTATAAAACAATCAGGTCGTTTTGCTTCGATTTTTTTTTTTTCCTTCACCAGAGGACAAAATAATAAAGGTAACTTATGATACTGCTTTTTGCCTTTAAACTCAGGTTCTAAAAATCTTGAACATGTAGACAGGAATCCCCCTGTTTCTAAACCACGGCTTAATTATCTGGATTTAAAATACATTCAGCTGCTCCTTTTGATTTACTGGTGCTGCCTGATAATTACCTCTCTTCTTTTTTTTTTTTCCCCCTCACTGACTTTGTTTGATAAGGCTTTTATAGAGTCGTGGTGTGTGTAATTTAGTAAGCCCCACTTGTAATGCAGCACATCCCTCTCCCTCTCTCTCTCTCTCCGCTCTGTCCCAGGCTTGGAGCAGGACAGAACTCTAATTGGCACTGGTTCCAAACCATTGCACTTGGGAAGAGCTGTGCTTCCATTTGATAAATAAAGATGCAAGAGATGAGAAAATTATAACTAGTTCCTATTTTGAGCTATCTACGAGTTTAGAAAGAAAGAGGATGGGGAAAGAGAGGAAAGTAAAAGAGGAACAGGTACATTTGGAAGGCAAATAAATTACATTGCAAGTAAAGCATCTGGAGTTTTTAAAAGAGGGGGGTTGCGAGCAACTGAGGATTTGTAAGGTGCTTTGCATCAATCAAAAATTGTCATGCTGAGAGGTGAAAAGGTTAAAAATGAAATAAACTAAAAAAAAAAAAAAGAATAAATCTTTGTAGAACTTTGCGCTGCCCCATTTTATCAAGGTTAATTTCTGTGACAAATCAGAACTTGTCCTACATGGGCTGAATGAAACCTGAATCCCTGTCCCAGAAAGTTTGTATTATTGTTAGCACGTTATTTTTTTACTTAACTTAGATGTAAGATGTATCAGAGAGTCCATAAATCAGGTGGCTGGATCCTGGGAAGAGGACACTGTGGGCACAGCACCCAGGCATTTCAAGGACAGCACAAGAATTGGGTCATACTCCTCTAGAACAGTATTTCAGCCTGTGAGGACTTGCTGTGAAGGAACTTTCCAAATCTAGAGGTGTCATCATTGTCTCTAATATCCCTCAGCAGCTCTCTGCAACACAATGGAATCATGATTTTTAAGTGCTCTTTAATAGAATCTCACTATATAATGAGAAGCATAACTGATGGAAATGGTGATGTTAAAACTGACTCAAGTGTTTATCTTTTTTTTTTTCTTTAATGATCTGAGAGGAAAACACATATTTTATCTGCTGCTTTATAGCTCAGGGATTAGGCTGATAGTTCAAGCTGAAAGATAATCATCCATATTCACTGGAAAACCTTGTATAATTGTGTTTGGAAGCGATTTCTTCCTTCCTCAGCCCTAATTGATTGTAAATCAACTTTCACGAAGTACTAAATCCTTTGAACAACCTGAAATACTAAATCACTTGAACAACAAAGCTTTTGAATTTAGGGAGTCTGTTCCCTGTGGGAACTGGGAAAATCTACCTTTCTGGGGTTGAATACCAGTGCTGGCTGCCTCCTAACTATCCTGGGACAAGATGTGATTTGAACTGGGAAACCACCCTCAGGGGTAAAGGGGCAAAAGAGATCTGGCAGATATTTAAAGACATTTTTCTTAGAGCACAAGAACTCTTGATTCCAACTGGTAAGAGATTAGGCACAGAAGGAAGGAGATCGGGATGGCTGAGTAAGGACCTGATCATACTGAAACACAGTGGAAAAATTGCATAGACAGGGACACCCACCTTGGGAATAGTCTAGGGATACTTCCTGGGAGTGTAAGGATGGAATCAGAAAGGCTAAGTCACAGCTGGAGTTAAATTGGGCAAGGTACGTGGAAAATAAAAAGGTTATCTACAGGTGCATTAGTCAGAAAACAAAGATTAAAGAAAATGTACCCTCACAATAAATGAGGAAAAGAATCTGGTGACAACTGACATGAAGGTGGATGAGGTACTAAACAACATTTTAACCTTTGTTTTCCCTGGAAACCGCTCTTCCCACTTCTCTCCGGTCCCTGGGTCTCAAGGCAGAGACTGGAAAAATGGAGTTCCACACTTCAGAGCAGCTCATCGTGGGTTTGAAAGCATGTGGGAAACCTGAACACGCACATGTCCACGATGAGGTGCACCCCAGGGTTCTCAGGGTACACAGGAAGGCCATGAAAATTATGAGAGGGCTGGAGCACCTCTCCTGTGAAGGGCTGTGAAATATTGGGTTTGTTCAACCTGGAGAAAAGAAGGCTCCAGGGAGAACTTTGTCCCAAGAATATAAAAACGGGTTTATGAGAAAGACAAAGGATTGTTTTTTAGCAAAGCCTGTAGTGACAGGACAAGGGGTAATGATTTTGGAATGAAAGAGGGTAGATTTAGGTTGTAGATAATGAAGATTTTTTTTTTTTTAATGATGGGGGAGGTGAGACACTGGAACAGGTTGTCCAGAGAAAATTTTGGATGCTACATCCCTGGAACTGTTCAAGATGGTGTTGAAAGGGGCTTTGAGTAACCTGATCTAATAGAAGATGTCCTGGCCCATGGTAAGGGTCTAGGACTAGGTGATCTTTAAAGGCCCTTTGCAATCCAAACCATTCCGTGATTCTATAAACCATTTTTCTGTATTACATTGTCTCTGCTTAATGCACTGGGGAAGAGCTGTCATCGTGCTGTCTGGATATAGTTTGTAGATTAATAAGCATTTCTTCATATATTATTGTGCCAATTCCAGAGTTCTTTTTTTTTTTAATTAATTCCCAGAACGACCTGATATTTTAATAAAGAGTTATCATCCCATGGATCCAGGGACGAAGTAGGCAGAAAGTGAGGGATGAAAGGAGGATTCTAGTTCAGTGGAGCCATCAGCTGCACTGAGACCTGCACATGTTTACTAGTCAGTAAATATTAGTTTCTCCATTCTGGTGTGTTTTATTAATTTCCTGAATTAAATCAAGTTCTCAGCTTGCTGAAGCAGAACAAAAAGAGTAGGTAGAATCAGAGCTTCCTTTGGAAAAATGGAAACCCACTGCTGAGAGATGGGAAAAGTTTGCCAGATAGAAATTTTGAGATAAAAAATTTCAAAGTTTGGAATTATGCCTGAGAATTTATTCCATTATGTTTCCATGAATTAAATAATGATTTTTAATGAGAGGTGAAGAATATTGGTATCTTTATCATATGTGGAAAAAGGCTCCTAGTCAGTAGAGGTGCAGCATGCAGGGAAGGTTTTGAAATTACAGTAAGGTTTTTGAAATTCCACATAGTGAATTTCTGGGAGGTCTGAGGCTTGCAATGGGCGAACATCTTGTGGACTATGTCTAAAAAAATACTTGTAAAGCCACAAAAGAAACCCAGCAGCTGACAGCAGACTTACATTTGCTCTTCAGAACACTGTATTGCCAGTTGAAAGCTTATATGTGGTCAGACATTTTTAAAAAATTAGGAAATCACAGGTCTGCAGTGAAGACAGCAATCATGTTGAACTATTATCTTCTGTATGAGAAACAGAAAAAAACACTTCCTGAATCTAAAAAAGAAGAGAGATTGTTCTGAAGTTTTCTACATAAGCAGAGAGGGACAAAATAAACATTTTTTTCTTCAACTTTTCTTCCTTCCAAACATCAGTTTAAGATATCAAACAGGTCTGGCCTCTGTTGATTCTTAACTTGATTTCTGAAGACATATTTAGATTAAGAGAGAAGACTTGCAGGAGGCACCTACCTCCTTCACAGCACAAACCTCGAGATTATCTAATGAAGCTAAATGTGAAATGAGCAATTTCAGAGTCCTGAAGCCAAGAGCTCCTGACCTGGGGTACTGCTGCATGGAAAACATCTGGTGAATTTGGAAGGGCAGGACGGATTTAGAAAGGTAACAGCTTGCGGAGGCTGGAGGTGAAGGAGAGAGCAAGGCTGAGAAGAGGGAAGGCGCAGAGTCTGGGTGGGGTAAAGAGGGGGAAGAGAGATGTGCTTGTGAAACGTGGGCTCGTGGAGGGATCGTAGGGGAAAGAGGAACAGTTCTCTTGGGTGGTGAGGGCAAGACATGAAATATAAACTGAAGCAAGCAACGTTCTTCCAGGGCATTTATGAATAAAGGCAGCACAAATAACAATCAGGCAAAACCTAAGGAATATGAAAGTGATCTGGGACAATGGGTCAAGACAATTACAAACTACTCTCTCAAAGGCTTCCCCGAAAAAAGCCCTGCAGCGATAGGACAAGGGGGAATGGCTTTAAGCTGAACGAGAGGACATTTAGATTAGATATTAGGAAGAAATTCTTTACTGGAAGGGTGGTGAGGCCCTGGCACAGGCTGCCCAGAGAAGCTGCGGCTGCCCTATCCCTGGAAGTGTCCAAGGCCAGGCTGGATGAAGCTCTGAGCAACCTGGTCGAGTGTAAGGTGTCCCCATGGCAGGCAGTTGGAATGAGACAATCTTTAATATTCCTTCCAACCCAAACCATTCCATGATTCTATGATTAAAAAAAAATCTGTGGTGAATTAGAGCAACCAGAGAGAGCAACGTCAACCCACTGTGCATTTGTCAGCAAGAACTGCGATCAGCACTGATACAAGTCTGGAACTTCCCAAGGGTGTCCTTAGAAAATGTTTGCTCAGAATTATTCCTGTAAGTGGTAACCATGGCTCCTGACTGGCATCCCAACCATGACAGAGGCCTTGTCTCACAAGTTTTTATTCTCATTTGACAAATGATTGGGAATTGAAGTGAACCAACTTTGCCCATGGCAGAGTTCCCACAACGCAGCAGTGCCAGCAGCACAATAAAGCAGATTTCTTGAGCCTCATGCTCTGTTACCTGAAGTGATTAAAAAAAAAAAACAAACCAGGAATTTGTTAGGTGAAAGCAACCAGTTAAAATGGAGATTGGAAATTATTATGAGAACAAATTGCTTAATTAAGAGACATAAGGAGTCAGATGAGGAGACACATGAATAGGTGTTTGGGAGAAAATCTGTTAGAAAGAGGAATCTCCCTGCTACAGCTTAACTCGCCACAGATATATAATAATCACAGTAAATATGGAGATCAGCAGATTATTTTCTCAACATTGAATGACTTATGTGGCATGTCAGCAAAACACCCGGGAGAATAAAACACACCAGCAACTGCTCTCTAATTACTCTTTTCAGATGGAGTAATGATCTTTAATGTGCAGTGGATCTCATTAATTAGCTCTCAGATTTTAATTAACTCTTTGCCTAATTTACCTGCCATAATACATTACCCAAAATGTCAGCTTAACAGGTTTTTTGCTCATTTGGGGATGAGAAAGAGGAAACTGTGTGTTCATAAGCGTTTTCTGTTTCCTCTTTTCTAGAGACTCTTCTGTTCGCTTTCCTAATACAGTGACACGGAGTGAGAACCTACTAAAACATCCAACGTGTTCAGTTGCTCGAATCTAATGAACTCCAGGGGAAACAGATGATGGAAGTCTTCAAATGTGCCTCACACATTTTTTAGGATACTTTTTAGGCACATCAAAATTTGTTAACCGAAGCTGAACTGCTTTATTTCAATAGGAAACACCAAAACTGTGGGAGTCAGAAAGATTCTGTGCCATATTAGCTAGTGAAAGAAATGTACTCCAAGTCTTATTTATTGTTGACAGCTGCCTCCTTAAACACTGAATATTCTTTTTGTCCCATAAAAACAAATATCTCAATCCTCCCTACACATTTTAAAATTTATTTTTGATCCAGGTAATGTAACTAAAACAAATACAACCTCCCAGTGTAGTCTGTGGCAGTAGTCCCACGGAAAGATGTAGTACAAGGTTCTTCCTTGGGTTTGCTTGGTTGGTGCTACCACTATCAAGGAGCCCAGAGCAAACCTCATAACAAAAACTAATTTATTTGGCGTTTCATTACCCTCAATTAAAGTTTCTCTCATGTTGAAAGAGATTTGTCCTCACTATTCCTTCGTAGGAAATAGCAGTAGAGTCAATATCTTCTTACAGGAGAGGAATAGATAGCACAGGGTCTTTTGTTAGGAACTCAAAGTGACAGTTCCTTCAGATTCCTTCTTCCCTCACAGCTCTCCTCTAAGAACGGAGACCAAATTATTGTGTCCCTTAATGGTTTGTAGGTTAACACCCGATTTTCAGTCCTGTTTTCACCTTTACGTTCCTGTGCAATTCTTGTTTCTCCCATTCCCTTCTCACTCCTCACATTTAACCCCACTTTGTACTCTTAGCAAATCATAGCCAAATCGTAGAATATCCTGAATTGGAAGGGACCCACAAAGATCATCGAAGTCCAACTCCTGGCCCTTTAACTCTCCAAACAGGAGCTCCTTTGAGGCAAAAACATTTCTCACTCTGCTGGTACAAGACCACAGAGCTTCTATTTCATGTAGGCACTTAAGTAGTAGAGGAAAATAAATGTCTTCCTTACACCAACATTTTGGCTTTTAATTCTGTAGGAGATCTATTGCTTTTTCTCTCCGCCCCCCCCCACCCCCCAGTATTTCCCAGCACTTCTAAGACATGCTGATGGGTATTTTTAGGCAAACCTCAGTGGGAAGATGTGTTCTGTTTATAGTCAGGCTCTTATGAAGATGAATATGCTGTAAACAATGACTGCGCTTGGTTGTGATCGTGCCCCGATCCAACATTTATTGATGTAGCAAATTAGAGACTTGTGCTAAGCTGAACTAATTGCTATAGCTACTGCTGCAGACAACTGGGACCCGTTAATTACCTAAAAAATAACAACGCAAAAAAAAGTTCTAATTTGTTTCAGGGATATCAGATTTTGTCAGGCTCCCCTTCCTTCACAACCCCAATGTACGTGCACCCACGACGTTTTTTGTTGCTGTTTCCTAAGTAGGAAAGCAAGTTTTTCACTAACCACGACAGACTTCTGGAACGTAGAATGTGGAAGGAGTTCTGTAAGGATAAAGAGAAGGCAGGGGCAACTTATTTTGGGTTTGGCTGAGGTGTAGAAGTCAAAGACGTAGAAACTGCTCTCTGTATGGAGCACTTGAAACCATCCATTTTCTGGAATTTTAAACTGTTTTATTCTTTCTGTTCTCAGACAAGTTATTTCACCTCAGACAAAAGCATTGGTGAGATTAAAAATTGTGAGATTAGAAGTTCTGTTGACTTCAATTTAGGCTCTTTCTGGTTCTTCTCAAAATGCTTCCTAAACAATATGACTTGCAACAGCAGAGGCAAAAAATGTAATTCATAACAATAGTAATTTCATTTTCCTCTTCTGTTATGAATTTGATGTAGATGGAAGATTTGATAAGGAAGCAACAAGGATAAAAAAGCAGAAAGGTTCAGGAAGTCTTTAGAACAACATCCAGCCAAAGCTGCTGTGGCTGCTTCCTTGGCAATGAAGTGTGGCTGAAGGGGATTGACCAGACACAGCAGATGTGGAGAGTTAATGGTGAATTCAGTTCTGACACAGAAAATAAGGACAGAATTCGTTATCTGTTCATCTGTCCCTCAGGTCTTCAAAAATGTCACATGGTGTTGGAAAGGACCTATGTATGGTAAGTAAATTATTGCTCAGTTGCAGACCCCCCTGTGTGTAACAACGAAAGTAATTGCTCCTTCCTCAGTAACTAAGGCATTCACAGCCAGGTAAATGTTTGACCCTGAGGTGTCCAAATAGAAATTTCTCCACTTTAAAACAGTCCCATCCTTGCTGTGCCTTGTCTTGATCCAAGAATGGGATAGGAGACGTATGGATGCTCATTATCCAGCTCAGTGCTCAAACCTGCACTGTGGGAGACCATCACACTGTGATTCCCTGTGGGAAGAGACAGGAACCACAAGAAACATGTGCTTTATTTTTAAAAAACTCCTTTCAGAGGCGTCCCCAGCTTGAACGAACACATGAATTTCCTATTTTCTGAAACCAATCTCAATTAGATTGAAATATTTTACAGATTAAAGTAGCATAATTTTGGAATATACATCCTTAGCCATGCTGCAAGAACACACAGAGTTCTCTTCCTACATTCTTCCTACAACCAGTTTCTTTCCTTCTGGATCTCACCTATGCTTATTGCTCCCTGCATATCCTTGCTGAGCAATGACCATAGGTGGCTACAGTTTTGAAAAACCTTAATTATACATTTAGGAAGCCACTTAAAGTCGCACTTTAAGTAATTAGATAAATGGCCCCAGGTTTCTGTGTCTGCCAGGTTTTTTTATTGGTTGTGATTTGTACCAGTATTGTAATTGTAGATGGTAAGATACTGAACAAAGCCCTGTTTCAAAGGAAAGACAACTACCATGTAATCCTCTAACATAATCATAAAGGAGAAAAGAAAAGGGAAGGGAAGGTTTGGGAAGGGAAGGTTTGGGAAGGTTTGGGAAGGTTTGGGAAAGGAAAGGAAAAGGAAAGGAAAAGGAAAGGAAAAGGAAAGGAAATGGAGATAAACTAACTGGTAAGTCTTGATTAGTTGATAAGGACTGCAAGGTCAGTGTCAGCCTTGAGAATCCCATCCTAGAGCAGGAGCTGCATTCCCTCTGCCCATGACAAAGCAGGATTTCCAGACAGCAACGTCCCTTCCCTGTCATTCCTTGCCAGCCTCTTCTTTTGCAGGCCCACAGATCTGGAATTCCCCCGCTGATCTCCACCAGTTGATTGATTCCCACTGATTTCCTGCTGTCAGTGACACAATGCCCGGGGGAAAGGCAGCTGCTGATCTGGCACTACCATGGCAGGGTCACATATATTTTCTGATTCAAGCCAATGTGCCCCGTTTAGGAACGTGGTCCTGCAGTTTCCTCCAAATCTAATTGTCCAACTTTGGTGCTGATTTGTTGGGCTTTAATTAAAGGGAAAAAAAAAAAAAAGAGAGTTCTTTCAGATCATTGGGAACACTGTTAATGTGTCTCACTGACAATCTTTAGATGTTCAGCTTCATCTTTCCAATGAAGGAAACTTCCTTGATGTGGCCTAAAATAGCTAATCATGGATTTCTGTCTTCAAAAGGGACCTTATAGGCTTCCCAATCATTCCCTGTAGTTTTCTAACACATTGTTTTATCTCAAAAGCTCATAACAAGGCTGGAATAACTCCTCTGATAACAATTCCACAACCTTCATTTGCAATTACTTCTAATCCCAGAATGATTGTTTGGTTATGATATTTCTTTTAATGTTACTTCCAAGCCCTCATTACTGGAGTCTCCCTAGTTTTGCACAGAGTGTTTTGTTCTGTTTATGAGCTCTACTTGACTATAAGGGGTGCTTGAGCCCCTCTACACCAACTCTTTAAGCAATGGCTACATCCTTTCCTCTGAACAGAGACTGCTCAACCTCTTTTTAATTACTACAAATCTATATCCAAAATTTTCATCTTTATTTCATATCTCTCCTCACAGTTGTCTTCTAAGGAACCATCATTTTGGGATTTCTTCTGTATTTGGAGTCTAACTCGTTACTGTTGTATAGATCATAATATTTTCTTATAAGTGCTCCCTTTTGAGTAGCCATGTAATTTTTTTTGAATGTTTGAGGAAGACAAAGGAAGATTTTTTTTATTTTACTTTTTTTTTACTCTTCAGATATTAGGTTTTTCATATTCTCAAAGACTTATTTAATCACACATAAAGAACTCAGGCTGTTTATCTTAAAAAAAAAGGACAATCAAGAGGTGACTCTATTATGGTTTAAATATCTCCACAGGGAGAAATACCAGGTAGTAAAGAGACCTTTAATTTAGTAGATGAAGGCATAACAAGAAACAGACCCAGAAGTGAAAAACGTATAAAGTCAAATTAGAAGCATGACATGAATTCTAAAATATATGAAAAAAAAAAATTGAAATAGACTAAAAATCCCAATGATCTTGGTGAATGTTCCATCCTCCTGGGCTTTCCAGGCCATACGCAGGTGGGTTTTTTTTTCTGGAAGGTACATTTCACAAATACACGTTTTGGATTCATCATAGGAGGAACAGGAAAAAGTTCCTTGACTTCTACTCTTCAGAAAGCCATACAAAATGTTTTAATCAACCTTTTAAGACCCAAAACTTGTGAAATAGTTGATTGACAAGACAGTTCTGTTGCTATGGATTTTAGGAGAAAAACTGACAACAGCAGGATGGGAACTTAGTTGTGAGACAGATAGCTTGGTGTATAAGGGGTCATAGCAAATTTAATTTTCATGTGACACATACACACACAGCCAGTATTTGCTAAGAGGAATATATAGAAACAGCCACGCCGAGGAGAAACAAAAATCCCACAGAAGCATATGGGCCATCCTGCTCCCAGATCTCACTCTGGATATGAGTGGGTGGAATTAAAAATAGTGTAGGACAGATATTAATTCACATACTCCCAGAACAGCCCAGGTCGGAAGGCACCTCAAAAGACCATTTGGTCCAAGTTTTCGTGGGAAAGGGGGCCTAGATGGGATCATCTACTGTTCTGTCCCATCACATCCTGAAAACCCCCAGTGATGGGGCTGCACCACATCCCCGGGGAGGTGGTTTTGTTGACTGATTGTTCTCACTATAAAAATTTTCTCCCTTATATCAAGACTGAGCCTCTCCCAGCGCAGTTTGTACCCACTGCCTCTCCTCATGAAGAGAGAGCCTTTGCTCTCTCTGAGCCACCCTTTAAGTACTGGGATTTTGTGATGAGGCCTCCCTGAGCTTCCTCTTCCTCCGCAGGGAAGAGACCCAACTCCTTTAGTATTTCCCCACAGAACAGGCTCTCCAGTCCTTTGATTATCTTTCCTGCCTGTTGCACTGCTTTTCCTGTTTCCTTCAATGCCAAAGTTCTTGGTTGGATTGCATTTTCTACAGAAGAATGATTTTAATTTTGCTGTAAGAGTCTCGCTCTGTTGATCTCAGCCCCACATGTTAATTTCTCAAGATCATTTTGAATGTTAATCCCATCCTTTTAAATCTTTTAATTACCTCTTTCTTTCTAATGCCTGAAGTACTTTTTCCTACCGCATCTTCTGCGTTCCTAGTGAAAATACTGAATACATAAAATCCAGCAACGCTTGTTACTTGATTTCTCCACTAAATTCCTCACATCATTACAAGCAGCTGCACACCCATTTTGTAGTAGTTAGAAGGAAAGTGCACATTCCCCATTTGAAAAACTGCATTAGGATTCTGGGAATGAAGGGAAGCGTTCCTGGTGTGTTCCTCCCTACCTGGTCAGTCAGACACATTTTGCTAAAAATGACAGGGAGAAAAATCAAAGTTTTTTGCTGAAGAGGGTTAAGAGTGAAGTGCATTGGGTTCTCAATAACAGCAAGTTCTTGAATGAAGCTGCAGTTTTGTCTGCTGATCCTGTAAACATTCCCCTTTCATTCAAGGTTAAAGAAGAACCTGGTTAAAAAAGGAGCCTCCCCAGATTTAGGATGGTTTGTTGCCATAACATGCAAAGTGGTTACATGTCTTTCCTTATGAGCTGTACAAAGGCAGTTACTGTAGGAGAAATGAGCCAATAAAGGTCTCAGTTTGTCTTTATTTTGGTTTTTTCCCTTTGACAAATAGAAAGAAATTCAAACCGACCCAATTGAAGTTGCTTCCTAAATTGGTCACATGCAATTTTATATAGTCAGTTTCCCCGTGCTCTGCTTTGCTCCCTCTGTAGCTCCTTCTGACCCTACAAAGGAAAAATAAAATTGAACCCCGTGATACTCAGGCCACAAGCTCACAACAAAATCCCTGGGCTCTAACCCTTCGTTTTCCCACTTTTAAAATTTTGAACCTTCTAGTATCTGCTGTCTCACCAAATTATAGAATTACTAAGGTTAAAAAAAGCCTACAAGATCATTTAGTCCAACCTTTAACTGAATATCGAGCTCCATGCCCACTAAACCAAATCTCAGTTTGCCACATCTGCTCCTTTTCTGAACACTTCTGGGAACGGTGACTCCACTGGGGAGCCTTTTCCAGTGCTTCATGATCCCTTGAACACCACTGATAACTGAAGAAACTCTTTTTACAGGTTCACTTCCATCTCCCAGGGCATTTTGCTGCTGTGTTCAGTTATTTGGGACAAAAAACTCCAGGGTACAAGATCCACAAGTGGACTCAGCAGCCGTGCAGTGGTTCCTGCTTAGCCTGGTGGATCAAAATACTGCAGGACAAGACGATTTTATTCTATGTGTTATTACGAGGAGCCAAGCACGTTGAACATGCAACAGAAGTGTAACAACACCTCTGAGTCCATGCAATCATTGCAGTGTAAGCACAGAAAACATTGCTTACAGAAATGGCCACCTGCAGCTCTGACTTGCTCTGGTATTTACCTAATTCACAGTAAGAAAGGCACTCATTATGCATTAACCTCTCCCAGGACGTCATGAACAGGTTTTTTGTGAATAACTGTGTAGATAGCTCTGAAAAAAAATTGCTCTTGGAGTGCCTGTAGCCACAGGTACATTCATCACAAGAGCACTACCAAAATGCTGTATTTAAACTTACCTAAGACTCTGAGAAAGTGGGAGTCTTAATAATGCAATTGTATTTGCAAACACAATCTAGTTACAGAAGAAGGAATATAGATTACTCATCCCAAGGGAGACAGTCATTTTCTCCGGGGGCTAATGAGGAAATGATCTACACTCAGCAGATTATTTTTCTAAGTTAGTTACACTCCAAAAAAAAAATCAGTATTTAATGCAGTATTAATTGAGAGGCAAAATGCTCCTCAACGTATCAGACATGTCTAATATGTTTTCTACAGACCCACATTGTAATACAGATTTAATTAATGTCTATTTGTTTGCAGAAGTGTTCCTATCATTTATTTAATGGTATCCATCATGGAAAACCACCTGCTATTCATAGGATTGTTATTTATATTTTTATTATGATTCCATACAAATGCAGGATTATCAAATAATTGGCTATCAGATGTTAAAAATTATTTATTTCCTCTTAATTTATTTGAAAACGAACCTGTTGAAGATCTGATAATCTCCACCTATTTCAGATTCTGGATTTAACTAATCTAAGGGCTAAAAGGGGAATAAAGCAATAATTTCATTTTCTCATAATTAATATACAGGTAATACGGGCACAACTGCGATAGGAATTTGGAATTGCAGCAAAAATTTCTACACACCTTCCTCCCTAGAGAAATTCAGCATTTCAGACTGGCTACTGAGGCTCCCTCATGCCACAGAGGTGTATTTAGACTCCTAAAATCGTATCAGAAGCAGGCAGAATGTAACACTGGCAGCTTCAGTTACACCTTCAAATGCACATGTTAGAATTATAGGAATTGAATAACTTGGTCTCCTAGAGCCCTTGTACATATTTTCAGGAATATGACACATTTTCTTCTCCCGGGTAAATGATACAACTATGGAGGCACTTCTTTGATGATGATAACAAAGATTTTCAGAATAAAATCTGCCCCAGGAAGCATTTCCAACCACAGGATCTGTTGGGGTTGTCTGTGCAGCAGGAGAATTGGCTCAGCACTGAAGCAACACATGCCTGAGGTGAGCATTAACAACAGGCAGCAGATGACACAAGAAACCAGCTTGGACTGTGGGGAGGAAAACACAATATCCAGGATCTCATTTCTGCTTCTAATGTTGGAAATTTTTACTCACTTTTCATTGGAACAGATTCTTGTGTAATGCAGGGAAGAGCTACCTGAGTGCAGATATTACTGTGAGATGTCCAACATATCCTTTTATCTACAGAGACATGTCCGGGTGTGCACTCCAGTCCTTTTTTTAAGGGTCTAAGTCTGATCTGCAGCTTCCTTGTGAGGGGAAGAGGAGGGGCAGGCACTGATCTCTCTTCTGTAGGAACCAGGGACAGGACCCCAGGGAATGGCCTGAGGTTGTGTCAGGGGAGGTTTAGGTTGGATACTAGGAAAAGGTTCTTCCCCTAGAGGGTGATTGGGCACTGACCAGGCTCCCCAGGGCAGTGGGCACAGCGCCAAGGCTGCCAGAGCTCCAGGAGGGTTTGGACAACACTCTCAGGCACATGGTGGGATTCTGGGGGTGTCCTGTGCAGGGGCAGGAGTTGGACTCGATGATCCTTCTGGGTCCCTTCCAACTCAGGATGTGCTGTGATTCTATGAATAAACTGGAGAGGCACAGCTGGTTTGTAGTATGGAAGGTTTCCTTGTGTTGCGGTCTTGGAAATCTTGAATACCAACTGCAAAATTTAGTCACGTGCGGTTATCACAAATAAAAAGCCCAGAATAACTCACCGGTAGTTTATTTCTGCTTGAAAAAGATGCAGAGGAAGAACAAGGGAGAAGAAGAAGGCCAGGCTGGATGGGGCTCTGAACAACCTGATCTAGTGGAAAGTGTCCCTGCCCATGGCAGGGGGGTTGGAACGAGATGATCTTTAAGGCCCCTTCCAACCCAAAGCATTCTGTGATTCTGTGAAAATATAAACTCTGCCAGACAGAGCATTGCAGACACGGCTGTGAAAATGCCACACTGTGTGGAATGATGATAACCAAGAAGTCCTTAGTGGCTCTGGGTTTCTTATAACCTCACTCACCTGGAGAATCTGCTTGAAATTTCCTGCTGGGTTATTTTGTCTTTTACAGCTTGGAGTGTGTGCAGTTCATCCCAAACAAAGACTATCCCACTAGTCAGAGGCTTTACTCGGAGGCAGGAATGCAAAAAGAGGCTGCTGGTTCTTCTGGAACAGTCCTACCTAAAGAAAAACCTTTCTTCCTCCTTGTTGTGTTTTAATCCTACGCTGACAAGGAATAGCATTTCTGATTTCTATTTTGTTCATTAATTCTTTTGCAACCGAGGGTTAAGAAAGGAGGTCTAAAGACAGTGAGGTGAGCAAAAAACCCTAATGCAACATGCTTTTTTTCTGCACAATTTCTACTTGAATAAGTCACAGGAATTTTACAGAATTTCTTGTAAGAAAAGCCCAAACTTCAAGTTTCTCATGATCACAGCAGCCTAGACCTCAATCAGATACTGAGCCTGTATTTGCATTAATGAAACAATGAATTGGAGGTTCTAAATCCCATTGGGAGTCTGGACTCTGCAGTTTGAGTACTGCCCCATGATAATCTTCTTTAACAGCTTGGAGCTTGGTCATATTTTCATGGCCTGGAGGATAGAAAACACCAGCTTAGACCTTTTTTCAAATGTGTCTATGATTTTTTCTACTTTTCTATTTGAATTACATTTTTTTCTATATCATTTTAGATAATAACTGAATGGTCTCTTCTCCTTTTTTTTTTTGTTTTTGTTTCGAACCTAAAATATTTCAAGTTTTTCAAACAAAAGCAGGAATAATAATAATATTAATATTAATATTAGATTTCTAATGTTGCCCAACTCGCAATCAGCTCCTTAGGGAGTGGGATGTTACACCTTTGATAAAAAGCTGCATGAGTAAATAGTCATTCAGGAGCTGGACTGACAGATTAAAACTCAGATGTGACCCTTCTGGGTCCCTTCCAACTCAGGATATTCCATGATTTTTGAAAAGTAAGGAACTGGGAGAAACTGAATCAAAATAAATTGAAGCTCAAGGAAAGTCAAAGGACAGCTTGCAGTTGACCTAATAATAGATCATAAATGGATCTTTCTACCTACCTTTTAAATAAACATTCTTTATATTACTCTCGGGGTTCTGAGAAGGATTAATCAAGACTTAATGCTCTGATGGTGTGGCTGATGTATTTAATCACTAAAGCAGAATAACAAAATGCAATCAATATTGTAATGGGGTTTTTTTTTAGCCCTCTAGATAAAAAGCCAGTTTAGAGGGTAAAGGAGGGGATGTTCTGCTTCAGTACCTCATTTGCTGTGTTTCTGAACAACATGATTTTTTTCCTATATAATGCATATTTCAAAATCAAACTCAGAGATCCTCTCAAATTAATGCTGTGAAGAAAAATATTTTGATCAATAATTACTTTTTGGTTTATGAGTTGTTTGTGGGATACCGTTATTTCTCCGATATATCTGTTTTCCTTCACAAATACATTTCTCTGCGGTCTCTCGAGGAGCTGAGATGAGCAATTCAGTGCTTAAAAGAAGATACAGCAGCCTTTCAATCACTGATTTTATTATCAGAAAAAGTAAATGAAATCACTTCTTTCTCTTCACAGAATTTCACTGGTAAATTTACTGCCCCACTGTAAATTTCCTACTCCAGTGGTGATGATGATGATGATAATAATAATAAATTATAGTGTTAAAAAGCCATTTTGTAAATATTTTATAAAGACAGGGCTGTCGTAGGATTAATGTTACTTCCTGCGCAGAAGTGTTGAGGAAAGCAGGAGAGTAATTTCAGGAGATTCTTAAGAACCCACCATCCCAAAGTGGAATATTAAGTGCAATTCCTTTCCGTCTGAGAACAAGATCCCAGCAGCATCATAGTGACTGAGGAGATAAAGAGCGTTATCAGTGCAAATAACTTCCCAATCAATAACAGAATAAAAACTGTTGTGCCTCTCTGCTCAGTGAACAACCGCTTCAACACATCAGGGAATAAAGCACTTTAATAAAATGCATATAAATAAAATGGTCACCTAAAAAAACCCTCATGCCTAACTTGCCTTTCCTCTTAAAGGAGATGCACTCTGATGAAATTTAAGTGAAATTTAAAATACGTTATATATGTTCAGAGGAACTGTGAGGTCTGATTGCTTCTAGTCCTGTCACGTGATTGATCTCACAGTATGTTGACAACCTTAATTTGGGTCTCTCACTGAACTCAATTTTGCCTTCATGAGCCGCATCTTCCTGACAAATAAGCAGAGTAAAGCGTCATTAGCATGGACTGACAGACAGCTTTGGAAAGACTCTTTAGAAAGAAGGTGGAAAAGTATTCCTTTGCAGGTATACTTGGCTCAGTCTCCCTGCCCGCGGAGTGGAGTCACTAAATTGAAGGCAGATTAAGGAAACCAGACTCTTTTACATGGAAAATTGTTGCCCATTTGCAGTTACTGCTAACTGGGAACAAATAAGGCAGGGAGCTCCCGGAGCTGCAGGGAATGGAGGCAGAAAGGCTGAAGAAGTTTTTCAGGAGAAAGTGGAAAATGTCCTGACGGGTAAAATGAGGAGAACACAGTTTCACAGTCATTTCTGAAGAGTCTCTCTCACCTCTTAGAGACTGAGCTGAGCTCCTGTTGTGCCAAGTGTATTTGCCTAAAATTCTTCCTAATATCTGCCTACTTACGGAAAAATGAACTGGATATATCTTTAAATGCTGAACCTGTATTTCAGACACAGCGAACGGTCTTGGGAGCTCTCCAGTGATGGAGCCCAGATGCTGCTGCTGCAAGGCTGGTGGCTGCTTCAAAAATAATCAGGAACCACCCACCTTCGTGATAAAAGGGAGTCCAAAGCAAGGTTTAAGTTATGGATGAAGTTTCTTAATTGTCCAGTCATTTCTGAGTTCATCTTAAATCTTTCCAGAGAATCAAAGAGTTGTTTATGTTGGAAAAGACCTCTAAGATCGTCAAGTCCAAACATTAACCCAGCACTGCCAAGTCCACCCCTAAACCATGTCCCCAACTGCCACATTTTTTAAGTACCTCCAGGGACAGGGATTCCACCACTTCCCCGGGCAGCCTGTTCCCATGCCTGACAACTCTTTTAGTGAAGAAATTTTTCCCGATATCCAATTTAAACCTCTACTGTGGAACTTGAGGCCCTTTCCTCTTGTCCTGTCACTTGTTACCTGGGAGAAGGGACCAACCCCCACCTATCTACACCCTCCTTTCAGAGAGTTATGGAGAGCAAAAAGGTCCCCCCTGAGCCTCCTTTTCTCCAGGCCAAGCACTCCCAGTTCTCTCAGGTGCTCCTCACAGGACTTGTGCTCCAGACCCTTCACCAGCTTCACTCCCTTCTTTGGACATGCATTTTTTTTGCTCCATTCATGAACCTATAGAGCCATAATTCAATTTTAGGGGTGAGAACAACTGATGCAAACCTGATTTCATCCCCACCACAGACCAAAATAACTTCTCTCAGTGAAAAAGGAACAAAGACATATAAACAGCTGGTGTTTGTAGCACCCTGGAAGGCAAAGATTAAGATACTCAAAACACTATGATCCTGCTGATACAAACTCTGGAAAGCTGTGCTTTCGCTCCTGGGAATTTGGATGGGTATTATCTTCATACATAATTATTTCCTTACAGTTTTAACAATTTTTATATTTTTTTCCCTAATGGTTTAGATCATTTCATTCAATAATAAAAGACATAAACGTTTCTGAGCTGTAAGGAATTACTCTCTCCATGCATCCAATAGGGAATTTTCCACTGTCTGTTGGGCTATGTGTTCACCGAGAGCTAAAGGGCTCCCTGGGGTAAAACAAATGCCTGTAACAAAGTTTGGGAGCAACAGGACTAAGCTTTAAACAAATACCCCAAATTATTATCACTGTTTTTCCTAATAGAGCTGCAGCAATAGATATATGGACTAGGTGAAGCTTTTGAGGTTCTTCCAAAGGATCCCAAAAGCCTTTTCTGAATTTCCTTTAATTCATGTGTCACCAGAGGGAAGTGGCCACTGGCCCTTGTGATGGACATTTAAATTGCATGTTAAACGGCAAGTCTAATAAGACTTCTTTCATAATTTTCTTACGCTAAATGCGAAGTTCCCTCAGGGTGGTGGGTTGTATCTCCTTTTAAAGCAACAAATAAAACAGACAAACTTTTTGTTTGTTTGTTTTCCTATTCTTAGCTGATGCTGCCATTTTAAGAAGTAGAAACAAGTTAAACCTGACAAATAGAAGAGGTTTTGTCTGTCTCCTGCATTTATGAGCTCTTGCATCCCAGGCACAACTAATGCTGTCGATAAAACTCAGCTGAAAATACAACTTGTGCCACTGAACACCTAAAATAGCTAATATTGGGATTTATAAAAACACCCTACAAAGTCACTGGGATGTTTAGTTTCCTATTTACTCTCTTGGAAGGCAGAGCAACGTCCAATTCTATTTTTTGTCCAGGAAACAGCTGCCTGTGTAGGTGTACTTCAGAAATACTTCAAGCAAGTATAGAGGGTTGGTTATCACAAAGCTATTTCAACATATAGAAGGAAAAATATGTTGTTGGAAGTCAATGTCTTTGCATTTATTCTAGACCTGTGATTTGACCTGTTGGACAGAAGAAGGTGATCACTGACTACTTTGCTTCACTCAGCTTTAGAAATGTAAAAACCAAAACACAGATAAAAGGAAAATTTAAAAGCCACGAGTGTATTTTATGAGACACTCAGAAACTGCACTTCAAGAAAGGCCATGCTGATTATTAGCCAGCCCGGGCTGACAGAAAAAATGAAAGTTAGATATACAAGGATTAAAATTTGTAGGTAGACATAGGAATATATATATAAACAAATGGAAGGAGGAAAGAATTCTAGCAATCCATATAATTCAGAAGCTAGAAAATGGATAAATGGTAAGAAAAACAAAATACTCAGGGAAACATTGGATTAGAAGAACTACAGTTAAGGTACGAGCCAATCTTATATATACCAGAATCCAAAATAAGTTTAAACAGTAATGGATCCTTTATGAGTGAAAGTAATAGAACTTGTGGTAAAAGTAAAGAACTATTTGGAAAATAACTGAATAAAGTAGACAGCAGTTAAGGATGGCAAAGGACACACTGTTCTACTGCAGCAGTGGCCGGAGTGGATGCTCAGTGGCTCCTGTAAACACTGGCAGGCCCTAAAAAATTAGCTAAAAAGTTTTAAGAGAGGCATCTGAGAAGTCTGCTGAAAAGCTCCTGTGTGTTGTCAGCAAAGCCTGGGGCAATACACTGGTCATGGGATATTACTGAGAACGGTCTGAGGGATCCAAGGGGATGCTCAGTCCTTGTGTCACCACGTGCTACAATAAAGGGCTAATTCTGTTGTGGTTTAAGCTCAGAGACAGCCAAGCACGGCAGAGCCACTCGCTCAGCCCCACACCCAGAGACAGAACCAAATTATTCTTGGAAATCCCCTGTGAAAGGACAAGTGGTGACACACATATTGCACAGCAAAAGATCTTCCTGTTGAGTGTAAGGACAAAGAAGTTGGAGTAAAGCGCTAGAAGAAGTTTCTCAGGGATGCTGTGCAATTCTTGGATGGAAAACGTGATCTAGCCCAGAAGTTGGGCCTAATTTGTGTAGTATTATTCTAATACGGTATGATATTATTGCCTTAGAATCATTAAAGTTTGGAAAAGATCTCCAAGATCAAGTCCGACCTTTGAGCAAACACCACCTTGTCGACCAGCCCAGAGCACTGAGTGTCACATCCAGTCCTTTCTTGAACCTCTCCAGGGATGGTGATTCCACCACCTTCCTGGGCAGCCCCTTGCAATGCCTGACCACCCTTTCAGCCTATTCAGTGAAGAAGTTCTTCCTGATATCTACCCGAACATTCCCTGGCACAGCTTGAAGCCACTTCTTCTTGTCCTATTGAGTCCTAATTCCTGGTCTCGAAGACCTTTTTTGCCCCTTCCCTTCCATTTGACTCCTAACTAGGGAAATTACTTCCAAAAAAAATGAATAAGAGAAAAAAAAATTAAAAAAACCACAAATAATCCACAGAAACTTGTGGTCCCATCTATTTCCAAACCTAAACTCGGATTACTCCAGGAGATTGAGTGCTGGCCTGAAGCAGTGCAGGTCTCTTTAAGTATCAAAAACTTGAACTGATAAATATTATTGTAAAAATTAAGAGTTCTTCAGTACTGTCAATGAACATGTCAGTACTATTTGATCTAAGATGTTTCTGGAATGCTTTGTTAGACTTTGGAAAAAAGTTTCACCGTTTCTCAAAGGAATGATTTGATACATGAGAAGAGTTAGATTCAATCCCAGATGTATTTCTCCTCTTGTCTCACCTCTGTTCCCCTCTAGGAAAAGTGTTCACCAGTTATTCTGCAAAACCTGATCTTTTGTGAGGATGAATTTATAAAAGGATGTGAGATAATGGTAGGAGAGTGCTTATACATACATTAGAGAAATTACAGTAAGCAACTCCTGATCACTGTCAGACACATTAGGCATCATCCTCTGTCAGTCTTTCTCTTAAAACACGGGTATAATTACTTTTATCTCCCCCCTACTGTGCTTTGAAATCTGCATGCCTGAAAATTTGCAGATATGTCAGGGTTAGATGGCGTTTGTACTTGAAAAGGAGCCAGTTTAGGAATAACTTACAGAACTATAGATCAGCTGCAACTGTTTTAATGAGAAAGTGCCGGAGAAACAATGAAGGCAGCATTTGATTAATGTAGGAACTTCAGTCTGGGACTGTCAGAGCTTCATATGTTGTCACTACACTGAAAATATAATGGATGTGATCAGGAATGCCATCCGTCTTCCATTTTTTGCAGACTCAATTTGAGCCAAAGGTTTCTGTGGATTTTTATTTTATTTTAGTTTTAGTTTTTGCACTCATTAATTTTTTGGACGTAATTTCCCTAGTTAGAATTCTAATGGAAGGGAAGGGGCAGAAAAAGTCTTTGAGAGCGGGAATTAGGACTCAGGCCTGAGAAAATTCAGAGCAGATTGAAATTGTTACTTTGCAAAGTTGTCTTTGATTAATCAAGGAAGCTCAGGAGAAGAGAGGGGTTTAGGAAGAGTGAGGTGATATTTGAAAGAAAGAGGCAGGAAGAGATGTTTGCTTAAAATCTTGCTTGAAAAAACAGGTCAGGTGCACAAATTATCTCGTAAGCACTGGAGCTCGTGAAGCCTCTTTCCTGTGGGTTTGGACTCCGAGCAACCTGATCTAGTTGAAGATGTCCCTGTTCATTGCAGGGGGGTTGGACCAGATGTCCCTTTGCAGGTCCCTTCCAACCCAAACCATTCTATGATTCTATGAATAATAACTAGTTATGTTCAAAATAATAATATAGCCACATATAGAAATGCTTATATGAGTTCTCTGATCTGTCAGAAGGTGTAGGGTCACATTATGATGTTTTCCCTCTGTGAGGCACTTTTAAGTTCTCAGCTCCCTTAGCTACCAATTTTTTTATATCATTTTAATGAAAAAAAATTTAAGGTATTCTGAATGTCTTCCAATGTAGTTGGTTTTGAAAGTGAATAATGGTTAAAAAGTTTTTAGGAGAGACATGAAAACAGATACTTATGATATCTCAAGTCTTATTTCCAAAAATAAATGAAAGGAGGAAAAACCATGTAAAGACATTTCTAATACTCTGTTCATTACAGAATCACAGAATATTTAGGGTTGGAATGGACCTCTGGAGATCATCCTGGAGCAGGTGACACAGGAATGTGTCCAGGGAGGTTTGGAATGTCTCCAGACAGGGAGACTCCACATCCTCCCTGGGCAGCTCTTCCAGTGCTCTGCCACCCTCCATGGAAAGAAGTTTTTCCTCGTGTTGAGGTGGAACTCCTTGTGTTTCAGTTTGTGGCCATTGCTCCTCGTCCTGTCCCTGGGCACCACTGAACAGAGTCTGGCACCGTCCTCTTGCACCGACCTTGGAGCTATTTAAATACATTTAATGATCCCCTCTCAGTCTTCTCCAGACTAACCAGGCCCAGCTCTCACAGCCACTCCTCATGAGAGAGATGCTTCAGACCCGAGCAGAGGGGCAGGATCACCTCCCCGACCTGCTGGCCACACTCTTCCTGGGATGCAGCCCAGGATCCCCTTGCCCTCCTGGCTTCAGGGGCACAGAGCCAGCTCTTGGACAACCGGTCATCCACTGAGAGTTCTCCGCAGATCTGCTCTCCTACACTTGCTGTGGTTGAACTTCATCAAGTTTCTCTCTGCCCAGCTCCTCACTCCCCTGGATAACTCCTGTGCTGTGACTCCTGTACTCGTGCCAGGGACACTGTCAGCATTTCTCTACCTCATTATCACCCATTTGGCTTCTTTAGTTGTTATTATGTGATTACAGGTTCCCACAGAGACCAATAGCCATTGCCACCGGTGTATTGATATTCAATTATATTCATTCTCTGATCCTATGCTCTAGTCCCTTTCACTTTCTTAATTTGAGAGATGTCTGGGCATTATGTTGTTGTTTTTTTCTTTAACCAACATAGCAGCAGATTAATATAATTTCTTCCTCAATAAATGATATGTTGTTCAGGTCACGCAGCTTCTGGTAAGGAAAGTAAACCATCCTGGACACGACAGTTTGAATAATACACCAGAAAACTCATGTGAGGAATAAAGCTATTTCCATTCCACCCAGTTATTTTGGGGACACCTAATTTTGTAGATCATTTGTGGGACTCATTGACAACCAGATCAAGCTTCATGTTCTTGTAATTACTGTCTCCGTAGGAAGTTAATTCTTTATAAGGGAAATGAAAATACTGTTAAGAGCTGGGATAAATCAGTCCCTCAGTTGTAAGTTATTGACTCTCAGGTCATTGAGATGAGATGAGTTCCTGCAACTGTCTCAGAGATGCAATAATTTCAAATATTTTTTTTTCAGTCCTTTCAAGTCTAAAAATGGAGTTTTCAGGGTTAAAAGGGACCTTTCAAGGTCATATAATCCTGAAAGGAGCAGGGACATTTTCAACCAAATCAGGTTGCTCAGAACCCCATCCCCTCTGACTGAACATTTCCAGGGAATGGAGAATCCACCACCTCTCAGGGTAACATAGCATAATTGCTCTGCTCTTCTTCACCACCAGGGATATCGACGTGGATTTGGCGATTTAACACCTTTCTGCTGGATATTTTCCCTCTTATTCCTAGATCAAGTGTTATCTCCTTGAATTCCTACTAAGCTACATCTTCTCAGGCATCTTTATTCGCAGCAATGGAGAAGATGCTGTTTGTCATTGTTTGTGACAGGCACGATATCGATATCACAAAGCCCAAAGGGAATAAAAGAATAAATACTTGATAAACATATGATTTCAGATTAACAGTTGTCTGCTGAAGACTCTGGATAAAACATCACATGAAGGCATTACTTGCCTGGAGCGCAGAACTGTTTTAGCAGTCAGGACTGAGTGAAACAGAGCCCAGTGAAAGTCTCATTTCAGAGGTTGTTTATCCCAGTTGCAGTCCTAGCTCTGCTCCAGGCACCCAGTGAAAACTTGGGAACTATAATGGTGCATTCCTTGGGTGAGATGAACACAAGTCCTTTGTGAGTGGTAGGTTCTATTCTCATGGCACTATAGGTCCAAGGAGAGGAGAAATACTCATAGATATGACAATCCACATCTATGAATTATTCATAAATATATAAATGGCTGATTCTGCAATAGGAAAGGTTTTTACTGACTTTCTGGGCTTCTGTTTGCAAACAGAAACACCAAAATATCACAAATATCTGTCTGCTTCTGCTGTCACTTGTGGTTTTCTGTGGCAGCTGCAACAGATATTTCTGCTGAGAGAAAAAAAAAAATAAAATCCAACCTTAGTACTCCAGGCAAAGGAAAATTTCTTTAGCAATCAAGAAGTGATTGCACTCGGTGATTGTTTCTACTGGCAAATGACAGTGATTAACGCTCTGCCAGTGCTTCTCAACATTTTGGAAGTACAAGCCTCTTTCGGTTCATCTGTGTCTGTGGCATATTATTCTCAGCAGCAGCTCAGTTTCTTCAAGACTCAGGAAGAGAAGAAATTATAACTGATTTCAGCAAGTATTGACACTCGTTCACTCCCACGAGGAACTGAGCTGCTGCCAGAAAGTAGAAGTGGCATAAAATTTTGCAGGCAATAATCACAACCTACACTTGCTCCTCTCCTACATCTGGTCCCTGGAGAAGCTGAGGAGTTGTTGACTGATGTACATGATGCTTCAGACTCCCTTTGAACTCCTTGGTCATGACTTCAGATGTGGGATGAAAAAGGAAAGGCAGCTCTGCTGCCGTGTTTTCATCTTCATTGGAAAAATACCACTCCTGGAGTGCTGCTGCTTCTGTTTCGTAAAAAAAGGCTCAGCCAAATTTTAACAGAATACCCAAAGCACCAGAAAAATTCTGAATTTGTCTCTGTCCTCTGATGACACTTTGAAAGACCTTTACAGATCAATTATGGACTAAGCAGGGAGCTGACAAAGGGCTTCGCTGCCTTTAAAATTGCTCGATTCTCTCTGAAATGCAGGAACAGATGTTCTTTGGGCTGGCCTGTCAAGTTTTTATCCTTCTCATTTCCCTGCACTGAGTCTGCCTGGTCTCCTTGGGCCAGTTTCTCATTGCATTTAGACTCCAAAGTTCTAAAGCAAAGGAGCATTTTAGTTTGCACCAAGGCACATCAACGCACTTGAGGGCAAGGAAGAGTTGCTGTGGTAACAGTTCAGCAAACACTCAGATCCACCGACATCCATAAGGTTAAGGAAGAGCTTAATCAGGGTTTTAAACTGGAGTGAGTGTTACCAAAAGAACCTCTTCTGGTTCTTAAAAAAAAAAAAAAAAATAAAAAGAAACTTCTCATGACTCCAGCAGGCACTGAAATAGGAACTTTGGACCGTTCATTTTTAACTTGTTCTTTCTGATTTCATTCCTGCTCTGAGAAGCACAAGAGCTGGATAAAGTGATGGTTTCCATAAAAAAAAACCCAAACCCAAACCTGATGGTACTATCACCTTCACTAATTTGGCTTTATCGGTGAGAATTATGTGCCAATGATACATTTCTATGCGGTTCCTAAACGACTCTGCTAATTCCAGCCCCTCAATGTGTCCCACAGATGCCCCGTATGGTGTCTGTGGGCGAAGCACGTAAACAGAGGAGTTTCTGCGAGCGCAGCGTCAGGATCAGCATTTTGCTAAAAAATTGCTTTTCCAAAGGGTATGAGTTTGCCTGTTTATTCCAGTGCAGCAGCAAAAAGAACTGAAGATTTCACTGTGTTTGCACGGGATCATAAATGCTGTTTTGCGCCTCATTTAAATGCTACTGGCAAACACAGATTTTTGAGTACAATTATTTTTTTCTTTTTATAACGAGACGTGAAAATGCTGCATGGTCAGATACCAGTCAAAGAAATTACACCTTTTCAAAGTATTCTTATAAAGTGATGTTTAAAACCTTGAAATGAATGCTACTGAGATTTCAATCATGTTCTTAATAGCATTTAAAAATAAAATAATTTTGTTATTCTCCATGCTAAGCAACCTTCAAAATTACTTCCTGAAAGAGATTATAATCATCTATTTATTTATTTATTTATATTTTAACCACTGATGCAGTGAATGGGAATTCAGGAGATGTTAGTTCACTCTCATCTTAAATTTTTTGTCTTATGTTTAATTTACTCAGTCTCTCATATTCTCAGTTTTTTCATCTGTAAAATGGGAGAGAAATTATTTCTTTTACCAATGCCTGTTCTTTTATGTTTTACTGGAAGTAATGCAGTCAAACTCCAGTAATGGAACTATTGCAGTCAAACTCCAGCAAATGGGACTCATTTTTTGAGTAAGAAAAGCCTTTTTAGAACCAAAAAAAAATAATTAATCACTTCATTGGATTATGATAAGTGCCAAACAAACTTTGTGATTGCAACAAAATTAAGAATAACTTTATGTCCTTTTTCAATCTTGAAATGTAGCAATATGTTAATGCTTGTCTCTTTTCCATGTACTAGTTCTTGGATGTAGAATTCATTTCAGTCCGGAGACCTGGAAACATTTTCCCTGTTTTACTCTGGAATTGGAAGGACATATTGTAGAGTTAATTCACAAATGCTGTGAGATGTTTTGCGGTCACAGCATGTTTCCCTTTTTGACTTTTCTGTTTAGACTATAATCACATTAGAAAAATTACATTTATGTTTGCTGACTGTTTTCTTCACATGGTGACACATGGTAACACCCAGGTTTTTTGGTTGTCTTCTCAAAAACTGTTCCACTTTGAAAATGCCCGTAGGAAACTTCCCTACACTGTTTTCCTTGTGCTCCAGCTGTCTCAGAAACATCCTTTTCTGACTGAGGAATTAACAAAACTCAACAAATTGCTCCTGTAACTCAGAGATTATGGACAAGAAAATTAGATAAAGAAATATCAGTGTCTCCATACCATATTTCTGAGAATTATATCACAGAATCATGGAATCACAAAATAGTTTGGGTTGGAAGGTGCCTTAGAGATCATCTTGTTCCAACCCCCTGCCATGGGCAGGGACACCTTCCACTAGCCCAGGTTGCTCCAAGCCCCATCCAACCTGGCCTTGGACACTTCCAGGGGTGGGGCATCCACAGTTTCTCTGGACAGCCTGTGCCAGGGCCTCACCACCCTCACAATAAAATTTTTATCTCTATTTCTGTGATGCAGAACTTCCTTGTGTATATTACAAGCCTTTAATTATATATAGACAGATCTCTTAAATTGCCACAAATAAATATACCTAAATATTTATACTTCAGTTATGAATCAAATTATGATGGAACTATGTAGTAAAACTATGACAGCTCGTCTGGAAAAGCAGTGTTCTCACAGTGCAATTTAACCTTTCTTTCCCAGAACAGGTCATAGCCAAAATTCTGTACCTTACAGTCTTCCTACTGGACTTTCCAATAAGAGAAGCAATAAAAGCAACACTGAAGTTTTGAAGAGAATGATATTCAGTGCCATAAAGACACAAAAACCTAGGTCTTCTACAAGGCTGCTCTTTCTTGCTTCAGAAATGTTCAGGCATCTTTAAGTCCTGTTTTATTGAGATTTACAATGTGACTTGGAGTTTGGCTCTCAGTAGTTTATGACACAGGAGGTCTCTTACAATTTGTGTTCTGCATCTCGTAAAACAGAGTGTGGTGAACAAGCCCAGGCAGGAGGAACTTCAGCAGGTAGCAAAGCAATCCTTTGCTTCTGGCAAAGAAAAGTTAAATTGCAATTTATAGGGTTGCCTACAGAGCCCAGTGTTCCGAAGCTGTTCCCTGCTTGAATGGTTTCTGATTAAGGAACACCCACCCTTTTTAGCTTGAGATAATTCCTCGTCAGATGGTATCAGGGCTCTCATCCAGGTGTTCCTGGGAAGGACATATATAACTGCTAAGCAGAAGCACAGCTCTCAGGACTTGTTAGGAGGAATTTTGGCCCTGCTGTGGTGGGCTTTGAACTGCTTTTAAGACAGAGTGGGATTGGAGTCTAAACAGACGTGATCTCTGGCACTGGATGGACCAACTGCTCCAGTGTCCTGCTCCTAGAAAGCTCCTGCCTGGCTTCAGGCAAAGCTCTGGATGGAGGATGCAGTGTCCCAAGTCTCTCATTGCAGGGAGATTTTGTATGGGACAATGGATATGGTGAAAATTTAGAGGACACCAAGGAATCTAGGGTAAAATGCAGCTGCTAACTGCCTGGATGGAATGTGGTGGACGCGTTCCCCATACAGTGATAATCGTCTGCTCAGAGGGATGGAGAGTGGAATAAAGTGGAGATTAAGTGGTCCCCCATCTTTCAAATCCCAGCAGAGAAGGGGAAACGTTGCAGTACTGTGAGGATCATGACACTGTACAGTGCCTTTGTACCAAGGGAGAATCCAGGGGTTCTGCTGCTACCCCCTCCTCAGATGCCAACCACAACCAGCCCCCTCCCGTTGGGTGTGGAGAGAGAACTTGATACCAGCCAGAAATAAAAGGTATTTATGACTAGAGCCACTCAAGCTCCACCTAAACCTAAAGAAACAGTATAAAAGTAAGTTGGAGATAGAGGGAAAGCTGGGGAAGACTCCCCCAAAACTGCTGGGGTCAGTTGATGGGCTGAGCCCACCTTCTGCCCCCACAGGGACGTCTTGGGTGAGAATTATACTCTACACGTGTTACATGCTCTTATTAGTACTAGAGCTTGTGCTTGCTTAATATAGATCAGTAGATGGCTCTGAAACATATTTTTGCAGCCAGACACTATCACCAATGACCATGAACCTTATTAACCCGTCATCATTTGTATTAATAAAGGGTGTTATTCCATGAACTGCTAGAGTGCGTCCTTTACAGGTGCTGGCAGTTGCCAGCAGCTGAAAACACCTTGTAGGGCCCACTGAGGGGTCTTCACTGTCGAGTCCTCCCCAAGAAGTGCCATCAAAGCACCCCCTGACCTTGTGAATCTGTTGGTGAAGGGTCTCATTACAAGACCCTGGCAGACTGTGGGACACAAGGCTGTCAACTTTCCTGGGGACACCGACAGGCAAAAATCTAAACTCTCCCTTTCAGGCGACATTTGGCACTGGAGGTGGTGCTGGTTTCACAGATCGGAGATGCACCCCAGGTTAAAAGTCGAGCTGCCAAGTGAAGGAGCTACAGGAGGAGGTGGAAGACAGTAATCTACCCATGCTTTCAGCGAGAGTTTGGATCAGAACTCGGATCAGGGGTCTTACCCCGTATCTGTTATTCTTTATTATCTCACACCCTGTGCTTCTCAGTCTTCCTGGAGAGCCTTTGTCCTTCCTTCTGCACTTAGATTTAATTACAAGCAATAGGTGGCAAGTCAGAAACAATATGCTGGGCTAATAAATTGCCTGTGCAGGAATCATGTTGCCTATTAGGAAAGCTCTCAGAATACTGAGGAGGGGCACAGGTTAAGAGACAGGAAACATTTCACACTGTCATCATCTGCAAAGTTATTACACTCCTGCACAGCTACAAATGACAGGCTGAAATATTTGCATGGTTAATGTTTGGATGTATATTTACACATATCCCAAGTATCCAGTGGGGCACATGCTCTTAAATTGAAGTTAAGCAGGTATTTATTTATATTTCTTACATCCTTTGAAATGTATTTTATTTAATTTTTTCTTATAATCTGTTTATTTTATTTAGCTGCTTAGCAGCACACAAACAAACATGCACACAGAGATTCATATACCACTCTCTTTTCACCTGAATTCTGAAGCTATTGAGCTGATCCTCACAGCTTGGTCCTTAAGGACCAGTTCCTCATACAAATTCACCAGCTGTAATTCAAAGAAACATGTAATGTTAAAGAGGAAATACTATCTTTGCTGTCACAGAGAGAGGAAAATGCCTCTCATTCATTTCACTGACTGTAAAGCATTTGTTCCCTGATGTTATTTTCAAGTCTGGTAAAACATATATTTATCAGAGTTTAAACCAACAGAAGTATAAGAAATCAGCAGGAATCCCATTTAACCTCATTTATTGGCACCCTCGCCAGAGGTATTAGGCATATTGAGCACTAATGAATTATTTAAGATAGCACTAGATATTTAATGCTTGGAATTGTGGGCAAACAGCCAAATAGATGTCTTTCAGAATTTTTCTCTTCTAATAGGAGCCCCAGGATATTTTAGCTAATAAATGTCTGTGTTCTCACCGATCAACTGTTTGTACAATGGAATCCATCTCTGAAGCTAAAAATGGGCATCCCAGGAAAGAAATGGGCATCCTGTAGTGAAGAGATAGTGCTGAAAGACGTGTAGAGATAGAGATTACTTCAGATCTGCCCAAATGTGCTCCATATTTTTGTCACTGACTGAATCTCTCTGCTCCTGGAGGTGGTGGGGGTAGTGGCAGAATGGAGGTTTGCAGGAGCTGGAAGATAAAAGGGTTTTAACAGTCCAGTAAGGACAAAATAAATATGAATTAGAACTATTACCTGTAATCCACAATTGCACCATTTACCTGAAGCTTGTATTCCAGATTTATCGGTACTGAAACCAAGCCATGGGGCTGAAATTACTCTCCAGGTACTGACAGACATCAAAGCTCTGTAGTTGGCCATGAAGTATCACTGTCTAACCTCAGAAGTAATATGGCTCAAACCCTATCTGGAAGAACATATCCAATAAGTAGAGAGGATTAAATCACCTCCACTTCTTTTAGTTTTGCAAGAATAAACTGTCTCTTCAGTTCTTATTTCTGTCCTCACAGACTACGCACAGTCCTGAGGAAAACAGATCAGAAATAGACTCAAGTGCCGGTAAAAATATGTGAAAAGACGTGATCAGCTGAGATAACAAAAAAAAAAGAAAGAAAACCAAAACTAACCACCCTCTAGCAGAAGTCAAACCATCAAAGGGAAGTCATGAAACAGTGGAAAACACTTTGAAAAGTTAAGCTTTGCCTTGTGTATAAACCACCAGTGGTTATTTCAGTTTGTTGTTTAGGGGGAATCCTGATTCCTTAACATATCTTTCTACAGAAAAGCAACTTAACAGTTTGTCTGTGCCTTTTAAATTTTTATTCCAGTGCCTAAATGCTTAGTGCTGGTATGACCTCACAAGAAAAAAGAGTCTTCACATCAGAGACAAGTCAAAGGAAGAGTTATTTTGGCTTAAAGTGTTTGATTGGTTTGGGCGGCAGTTGGTTTCTGGATGACTTCAGGGTCTGGGGATAATGATCTGAGTACCTGAATGCTATAAATGCCAGTCTAGAAATGAAGTTAATGTGATAGAAAGAAACTAAAACCATAAGTAATTATTGGTTCTGATTATTAAATGCATTATAAAGGAAACAACAAGAAAAGTCAATGCTGATATCCTTTAAGGAAGGGACTGCTTTCCTCTGGGTTGGAGAGGAAGGTCCAGAAGTCATTACTAGGTCTGCTAAATCCAAAATAGATTAAGTTTCCGGAAGAGTTCTGTAAAACAGTGCTTTGAGCAGAGTTTGGATCCTAGAATTCAGTTCTGCTCCTGAAGAACCCACCATAAAAATTTCCACTGATTCGAGAAGACCACGAGAGATCAGAGATTTTTTTTTTCTTTGCTCCTGTTTGATGTCACACAGGCGTTTGGATTGTTTTTCAGACAATCAAAAGCACACTTCAGGAGTGAATGCTTGTGCCTGTAGTGCCTGTTCTCCCAGCCCTGCTTGCCCTGAGTCTCACGGCAGCAGCAGCTGTCACACAGGCACTTACATTAAGTACCATGTTGACATTAAAGGAATTGAAAAAAGTGCCCTAAAGAGTATTCCCCTCCCAATACTCCTCCCAGCAGAAGGCAACATTTACTCCTCAGCCTGGGATAAATTACCGTATTAATTATTCAAAATACTTAATACCATCAAACAGGAATGAATTTACCAGATGCAATCAAGAGCCAGACACAAGAAATCAATGGAGTTTAAAGGCCTCAGCTCTCCATGAATAATTAACTGGGTGTTCTCTTGAAGTGCAGGTAGTGGAGAGGGTATTAATTGCCTGAGGAGGGAGGAGAGGAGGTCAGGCCAAATTGCAGCTTCACCTAAGAGCGACTTCTCCCTTCTTCAAATCTACATATCTGTGACAATGCCAACACTTAAGGGAATCCTTTAAGAGCGTGATGGACTGATAAAGAGCTCCGGGAGCAGCAGGCAGCTCTGCAAACCACCTTCGTGGAGCAAATCTACCACACTCTGGTAACTTCACTGCAACACCAGTGCAGGTGAATCTTTTTTTAATTTTGGGAGATGCTGCCGCTACAAAACTCTGTTGATCAGGGAATGTACTTCTTTATACCTGGACAAATCTGTGCAGTGTAATTCCAGACTAATTCTTCAGATAGATATTACGATGGTGTTCTACAGGACAGAGCTCAGCCTGTTGTTCCTCTTTCCCTAGTTATCACTCCCATACTTGTGCTACAGAGATCAGGTGTTTCTTCACATCCTTTTCCTTGACATTTTCTATTTATAGATTATATTAATATATTCCTATTAGACAGCAAGTGGCAGGTTTTCTTTGCTGGCTCAGAGATCAGAAGATGGGTAGCTCGGAGTCTGCCTGCATACAAAAGCTGTAGTGGCTTAACTCCCTCAGTCATGGATTATCCCCAAAGAAACACTGTGGTGAAACAGGTTTTAGAAATACAAAGTGAAATCTGCAACACAAATCCACAGAAAGCATATCTAGACTAGAATATTTTTTTGCTTTTGGTGGTATGGAGATAGATGACTCCGCAGCTGAGTGGTGAACACAATTTGCTTCGTTAAACCTTCTTTTTGACTCTGGCTTGCCTTGACAGTCAATGTAGTTAAATCCAGGTAGACACTAGAAGCAATCAAGTTGCAGGGAGTGAAATTCAGGTTCTGACCTTTTCTATCTGTGTTCTCCCAGTGAAATGTCAGTCAGAGGGCACTTCGGCTGCTCTGCTTGCAAGACCTGTGAATTCTGCGGTTTGAGGGCTTGCACTGGCTGTCTGGTCCCACGTCTTGGCAGTGGGGACTTCAGAGTGGCCTCTGTGAGGAGAAGCCAGGGCTGCCCAGTGTCAGACATGGTTGTTTCTGCCCTTTATCTTGACCTTTTCTCGTGTGAACAGGGAGGTAGCACTGGCAGCTGGCCATAGCTAAGGTGGGTTGAGCCTGTCGCTCCATTCCAGCAGCTGCTCCTCCTCCTCCTCCTCTGGCCTTGGTGTTGTCAGGACTCTTCCTCATACTTTCCCCTCACTCCTCATGCTTCCATGCAGTGGTTTTGCCTTTTGTTAAAGTATCTTTTCCCCCTGGCACCCCTGTCTTTGCTGAGGGGCTCAGAGGTCCTGGAGTGGGGCTGTTGGAGTTGGCCGGGACCAGCTGGGTCCATCTGTGTCCGACAGAGGAGGTCTCAGGGGGATGCTCTGACCAGTGACCTGGGCAAAGGATGAGCAATACCTGTCGCAGGAACATCTATTCCAAGCCTTGAATCAGGTACCTCTGCCTAGACAGACATAATTCCTTTCCTCCCCAGCCTAACAAAGCCAGAGCGAAGCAGAAGCACCATGTGGGAAAGAGGACGTTCCCAAGTAAACGAATGGTGCTAAGCTGGTGGGAAGGTGGAAGTACACACACACACACATTCTTTTCATGTTCTGATTCCTTCTTATACTGATTTTAAGGCTCAAAAGCATGTTGTGTGGTGGGTGCCTTGAGCCCTTTCTGTGAATAAGGAATGACAACCTCTCGTCTGAGGAGACAAGGTGCAAATTCAGAAATGAGGGTTCCCTCTTGGCTGACTCCTGTCTGATGCTCACTTACTGCTTGTCACCAAGTCCTGTTTAATTCCTTCCTTTTCTGCTCTTCAGCTTTCTGCTTCCAGTCCTCTCTTACTCCTTTGTGTGCTGATCAGAAATGATTTTGCCATGAGCTGAGGGAAAGGGGAAAAATGAAGCAGAAGAAACAAAGGTCTGTGAGATGGTAAAGCATGAACACCATGCTCTCAGCCTGACTTGCTGTGGAGTTTCACAGCTGTTCAAAAATGCATCAGGAATACATTCCTTTGGGATCAGCTACTGGAGTGCAATGTCTCCAAAATATTTTAAAACTAGGAAAAATCCAGAGGTCAGAACTGGAGCAAAACATCAGAGTAAAACATGGTCCTTCTCTCCTATAAACTAGTGAATATGCAATTAAAAAAACCTAAGCCAAGAAGGTAAATATGGCAGGATGAGCTGGAATTGTGTGAGAATACTGGAAACAAATCAGCCACGGGATTTTCATAGAATTATAGAATCACAGAAGGGTTTGGTTGGAAAGGACCTCGAGGCTCATCTTGTTCCAACCCCCTGCCATGGGCAGGGACACCTTCCACTAGACCAGGTTGCTCAGAGCCCCATCCAACCTGGCCTTGGACACTTCCAGGGATTTTTCTGCGTTCATAATTGCTAGTGGAGTTCAGAAGAGATTTCCTTGGGCTCTAAGACCTCTTTGATAGTGGGTAGCTCTGTTAAAATCAAATTAATTACTTTTGTGTGTGCTCATTGCACACACTACTCGCAGTGATCCTGAGAACCTTGCAATGTGTCCTGGGGAAGGGCGTGAGGGTCAAGGTTCTTCACACCCTGAGCAGTGACAAGAAAGAAAATGAAACTCCTTTCCCTCCCCAGATAAGCTGAGGCATTTATGGGAGAGCTGAAAATAGTCTACTGTTTTTGCATGAACGATGACTGGCTTTTCATCTTTCTTAGGGAGAGAATCAATTTTATGTGAAAATGCATCAGGTTCTCCTCAGACAAAATACAGTTTCTAAGAACAATTTTGAGTCAATATGAATTTTCTCTTTTGTCAAATGATTACATGGGGGGAAACTAAAGATGGTTTTCAGATCTACTTTTGTGATTGGTTTTTGCAAGAGTCCCTGATAGAGGGAAAGGGGTGTGGGCCATGATTTATTAGCACAATAGTATCACAAAATCCGAACTGGATGTCACTGTGCTGAGTGCCACAGGAAAATGCTAAAAATATCAGTTGGAAACAGATCACTCTCTGTTTCTGAACAACACTTTGTCCAAGTCCTGCTAAGAAACAAAATGGAAATGGTTATATGGACATTATTTTTCATAATACATAGCCATTTGTAGAGTCTTACAGAATTTCTGTTGGTGGGTCAGGAATGAACATTTATTATTAATAATAACACATTTAGGTAGAACAATAATAATATCTCAAATTATTCATGGAATCATAATTTGCTGAGGACTAATAAACACAGAGATGTGACCTCTGGCTCAGGAAGTCCATGAGATGCAAATTGTTGGAATCTGGGAGAGGTTTTTGAGGAAATATCATGGCATACTTGGCATCCTCCAAGCATCCACATTAGATTGTTATTTGGTCTGACCCAGTCAAGCTGGTTTTATATTCTGTACACTTTAAAATCTCATTTCTAGTTGTATCTTATCAAGCCTAACTTACAGATTTTCTGACAGCTGCCTTCCCTGTCTTTATTTTCTCATTATAACACCTCAAATCTCTGGCCACAACCCAGAATTTTACACTTCTATTAGCTGTAAAGATTATGAATTCTAAATGGAATGGCATCCCAAGTATTGTACTCTCCTGGGAAGATCTTTCCAAACTGTAAGGCCCCAAACACCAGTTTTCCTTCCCTGTAACTGGAGCCAAAGGTTGAGCCAGGTAGGACTTGGAGAGTCATGTCATGATTCAAGAGTTTTGAGCATCAAGGCTTTCAGATAATAAAAGCATCTGTATTCTGATGGTGATGCTTGATAATGAATTCACTTCTCAGTGAAATTCATTCTTCAAGGAGGCGATTAGATGAAATCAAATCCCACCTTCCCATCAGAAGTGATTTTCCTTTCTACCAAGGCAGTCCATGAATTTAATAATGCCAGCACAAACACAGATAAAAGACATATTTGCATGTTCCTCCCTGGCCATGGGCTCATGGCTCTTGTGTGGTCCATGAGGACAGCGGCATCGATGAGCAAATTTAACACTCTTGTATTAAATTTGTCACTCCTTGCAAGGAGCTCTGACCATTTTTCAGGCAAAATATCATAACCAACAAAGTATTATCTCTGTGCAGCTTCATATTCGGTTCCTAGTACAAGAATAGAAAGTGCCAGTGAAAGATTTCCACAAATAATTCTGCTGTTCCAATCCTGGATGAATAAGAATTATAAGTGATGTGATGCCACTGATGGAGGGCCTGACAAGAGCTTGTGGATACATTTTTAGGCACAGCAGAAAGAACAGTAAAGACACGATTTAGCTTTGTGAGAAAATGAATTAAACAAAAATATTACAGAAAAAGTATTGAGACCACTCTGGCAATCTGACTCCTTCTAATTCATGTATAGAGAGAGTAAGATCTGAAAGGCCAGTGATAAATTGAGCTCGTTTACCAAAAAACATCCTGGGGAAAAAGGAAACCACGTGTGAGTGCACCGTTGGTAAAGAGCAAGAATAAGGGAAGTGCTCAGTGGGCTCATGGTAAAATTGTTAGAAAGGCCAGAGCGTGCCTTCTTATGTGTTATCAGTTTCCATTAAAAAAAAAAGGCAACCTTGAGCAATGACTGCTTCAATAAATACCAAAATGATAAACCAGACTCACAGATTACAAAAGGAAAATAACACTAAATAGTCATCAACTAAGTTACACCTTCTTCCAATCAACTTTATTCTAGATAATTTATTTCATTGGTTAATGCCATCTCAGATTTTCAAGACCTGGTGAAAGAAAAGGAGACTGGAAAGGAAAAAAAAAAAAGTAAAATCACAAAACTTGGTTTTATAATGGAAAAGTAAAGGAAAAAAAAAAAAAAAGAAAAGAAAGATTCAGTCCCTTGCAAAAATCCAAGAGACCAACACTGAGCAGGCAATGTCTAAGCAAACAGAATGACAGGGAGATGGACTTGTCAAGAATAAACCAATGTAGTTTCCTCGTATGGCAAGATAATAAACATTGAGGAGTGTTGTGAAGGGGGGGAGAACCTTCAATACTTGTCTGCAGTGAAGCTTTGTAGCTGTGAGACATGACAATCCCATCAGTAAGACAGAGGAACGTTGGAGAAACAAAATCACTCCGAGGGAAGGCAAACCTGACAACAACTTCTGTCCAGGGCGCATGGCAAAATTATGCTGATAAGTGAAGGGTTGTATCAAACAAGGTTTTTGAGACATCAGTGCTGGGTAGAGCTCAGTGCTGCCATTAATGAGTGGTGGAACTGAGATTAATTTTATTAATGATAAGCGTGGGAGGACTGTTATTGCAGGACATAGTGATACGTATTGACTGATGTGAGAAATAGTTTGAAAATTGTGGCTACATCCTTTTCTAGATTGGCATTTATCTTCAATTTTGGTAAAACTAATTGCCAAAATGCAAGCTGGGGAACACTTGGAAAAGTAGGAGCTGTTCTGCAAAGGATCTAGGGATTATAGCAGATCTGAGACCAAATACAAATCAAATGTTTCACTCTGGAAAAAAAAAAAAAGGACAAGTATTTTACTGGTGTGTCCGAAAACAATCAGGACTTACAAATGACTTGCTGGTTTGTTGAGCACTGTTGAAACTTATCCTAAATACTGAGTCAGTTTTAAGTTTCTTTATTTGTCTCTTTTAAGACACATAATAACAGAATGAAGATATGACAGGGAACTGCACTGAGTGATTTGAGACAGACCATTAGTGGGCACTGTGTAATCTTTTGCAGAGACATTTGGGAGACCCCTTTAGTACTATTTAGGGGATTATCAAATCCAGCAGCCCAAAGGAGGTGAGACTTGGCCCCATGTCCAGCCAATACTGAGCACATATTTCCAGTAGGCACATACACAACTCATAAATCCATATATACACTGTGATCACACAGATCCGGAGGGACAGACACATCCTCATGACAGCCTTGTCCTGTTGCCCTCATTTAGCAGCTCAGGGATAAGGTCTGCCAATAGGAGGAATATTTATTTATTCATTTAATTAGTTTAATGTATATGCACCTACTTCTATATTAGATATATATGCATGTGTAAAATGTGGATCCAACTCCCCTGGATCACAGTTTTCCCAGTTTCTGGCACCTGGAGAGATGAGCCCTTGAGGCCACAGTTTCACTGCAGCTGCTGGTGCAGAATCCTGTGCACACAACAAAAACACATAGACAGAGGGTGAATTGTGCTGTAACACAGACACACCTTTCTACTCCCTTATCCTATTTTCCAATTCTTGTTCCTTCCCAAATCTCCTAGACTTACTCCTTTCTCTGTCACTGCTTTCTCCCTCCAACATCCTGTAATAATCCTCGTGGAATCCCAAAATACTCTTTTTCTTCATCCCATAATGTTTTCCAAACCCCCAAGGCAAGTGACCCCTCAGTCTGAGTGGACTCTCTCCCTTGACCCCCTGAGTGGGTGCCCCCACACCCGCGGGGCTGAGACTGTCCCTGACCCATCCCCTGAGGCCTCCCCCACTGTACCTTTTTCCTCTTGGCTCCTCTGTGTCCTGTGACAATCCTGGGAGCAGCCAGGGCAGGGTCTTTTTTGGGGTCACCCACCCCCAGTTGCTCCTCTGTGGTCTTTTGTGGGTGTGAAGACGAACACTGCAAGGAGTTACCTGACAGTGCCAACTGAATGTTCACATGCACTTACAGGCTATCCTGATTAGAGCCCCAAATCAGCTTTTTATAGAAAAAAGAAACAGATTATCTTCACCACTTATTTTTGGAAACACTCAGTTTAAAAAAAAAAAAAAAGGCTTTGAATTGCCAGCTGTTAAAGAATGTGCAGATGTTGGACACAGCTGGCAATCCACTATCCTACTGCACACAGAAATTCAACCAACATACTTTTGCTGCTGTAAGATACAGATGCAAAATAACTTTTGTGATTGCAATGTTCCCCTCGATGCCCAACAGCGCATCCTATTTGCCCTTCCTCTGTCCTGCCCAGTCCATCTCTCCCTCGTGACACTTCTCTGGCATCTGTAGCTCTAGAACGTCTGTGGGACAACACTTCCAAGAGAACTTTTGTGCCTCATGAAACACAGGAATAAACATGTAAAAACCTCAAAACATCCATCCAGCATCACTCTTCAGCCTTCCCGGAGTATCAAGCCAGCAACGGCAGTGTCATGGAATCACAGAATCATAGAATGGTTTGGCTTGGAAGGAACATGAAAATTTATCCAATTCCACCCCCCTGCCATGGGCAGGGACACCTCCCACTATCCCAGGTTGCTCCATTGATCCAACCTGGCCTTGGACACTTCCAGGGATGGGGCAGCCACAGCTTCTCTGGGCAGCCTGCACCAGGGCCTCCCCACCCTCACAGTAAAGAATTTCTTCCTAATATCCAATCTAAAACTACCCTCTTTCAGAGTAAAGCCATTCCCCCTTGTCCTATCATTAAAAAACTGCTCTCCATCTCCCTTGTATCCTCTCTAGGTGCTGGATGGGGCTCTAAGGTTTCCCTGGAGCCTTCACTTCTCCAGGCTGAGCAACCCCAACTCCCTCAGCCTGGCAAACAGGATGTCTGGCAATCCGCAGAGTATCCATGCAGGTTTTAAAAACCTACTGAATCCCTCCCCAGTGCCATTTAAGTTCTCCCAAGCAGTGAAACACCTCGCCAACAGTATCCTCTGTAGTTCCCTTCCACCCAGAGTTTGGGGGAAAGAGAACTGCTTAGCTCAGGAGTACTTTTCACAGAAGAGAGTGTGGAGCTGGGTCGAATTGGATACATTTCTGATCACAAGGGAAGAAGTAGTGCAAGGTTAGGCCTTCATTATATTGTCTAGGACATGTCATGTCAGCAATTTGCATCAGAGTATTGAGTCTCCTCCATCCCTCCTCGGGAGGGCAAAGCTGCCTCTGGTCGCACGCAACGTCAGAGCTCAGTGGAAGCTGTCTGTGATTTGCTTCTCAAGGGCAGGAGGGGTTGCCTGGCAGAGCAGCCCTCCCAGAACTAATTCAGCAGATGTTTAATGCACTTAAATATATATGAATTTACCAGGAGCTGACAGTGCAGTCATACCAGGCTCAGCCCTCACAAAGGCACTCTGTGTCCTTTAGCAGCGGAGAAGCCAAGTCAGGAGAAATTCCTGGGCAAGATTGTCCCTCTGAGCATCCTCTCAAACTGCTTTAACTTATCACCAGCTAATTGCTCAGCACAGAAAAGTGGTTTGTCATTGTCATTGTAGCTCTGTTAGGAAAGGTGTGTGTGCATGTGGAGAGAAATGATTCCTTCTGAACCTTTGAAAAGTAACATCTAAAGCAAAGAGAGAAGCCAAAAACCCAAAGTGCCTGGAAACAAACCTCAGCAATAACAAGTGTGTTGGAAAAAGCAATAAAATCCATCTAAGTTATATTTGGCATCTTCTTGGCTTGAGTTATTTGTGGAGAACCTATTCTCTGATCCCTTAGTTTTCTGGTTATATTTTGCCACCACTGCCCTTGTCTTTCTACTCTTGTGCCTTTGCTTCCACAGGAAAAAGGTTCAACTTTCAGCAGTTCTGTGTGAAAAAAATCACATTAATTATTGTCACTGGAACTGTCAGTGCTTTGTTATTTTCTCCCCCTTTTTCTCTGCAATCTCTTGGCCTTTTTTGTGGGGCAAGTTTGTGACAGGCACAAAACTGTCTCAAAGTACTCAAACACATTGCACATATTTGTCACATATTTCGGTTCCCAAATACCTCTTCTGCCCCAACCAAATTAATATTTAGCTGCACTAATTACACCTGATTCTTATAATGTCTGTTTTTTGTGGGAAATCAAGCACCATCCTGGGAAACTCACCTGCTTTTGCCATCAATGTTTTCCACAGGCAAATAGGCTTCTCTGCTAATTAAGAAGTAATTATTGGACAAATCTAGGGATTAACCAAGCATGATCATGGAACATATTGGATTTAGCTGGGATACAGTTAAATTTCTTTGTAGTGGCTTGTCTGGGGCTAAAATTTGGATCTGTGCTGAAAGCAGTGTGTGTAACACGGGGATGTTCTGGTTACTGCTGAGCAGGGTTTGCACAACATCAAACCCTCTCCTGCTTCTCCCAGTTCTGCCTGAGAGGAGGTGGTGGGTGCACAAGGAGCTGGGAGGGGAGAAAATGTATAATTAAAAAAAAAGGAAATACTATGATGGCCTTTAGTACAAGGATGCAGACCAGTGTGTTTCAAGTTCCGATAACATTATGCAGCATTGCGGGTTCAGTGTCCCAGGAAAACTTTTTGCTCTGTCCAGAGTGCTACAGATGGGATTCTAGGGTAGCATATTTATTTGTGCAAGAAGAAAAACATATTTGAGCTTATCAGGTGTAAGTATAGATGTACATGTAACAAAACAAAAGAAAAATTACCCATCAATAAGCCTGACTGAAATGTTGAGCTCTTTGCACACCTGGAGCTCACCCTTGAAACGTGAACGTTATGAAGCTTTTATGTACGCGGGGATTCTGCTGCCCATCAAAACAAAATAAAGGACTTTAGGATAGAACTGAGGAGTCACCTGGGATTTAAAATTTTCTTCGGATGCCTCTTTGGCTGAGTGAAAGAAGAAGCAGCTGTGAATATCAGGTAAATTGGTGAATCAATTAGACCCGTTTGTGTCTAATTGCTAATGACAGGTTTGCCAACAAAAGTTGCAGCTTGAATTCAAGTGTTGCAAAGTACACAGGAGTGATACAGAGAATCCAGAGAGGTTGTTTTGAGCTTCTACCCCTCCAAACCGTGGCATTTGAGCTGCCTTCAGAGAATGTGCACAGAGCTGGTCAGAGGGCATTGGTCTCACTGTCCAACGTAACCTTTTCCTGTTTCTTTTCACTGGAAAACAAAATCACAGTTGCAACTGGGATAAAATCCTGCTTGGTGTAACAAGTTCAAGTCGCTGGTCTTTTTCTTGCAGAGGAAAATCACCCTTCTCAGAGAGCCAAGTGAGACCTTGAATCTCACTTGGTATTCCTCTAGACCTCGAGTAACCTGACCTGAGACAGCCCTGCTAAGACAGGATGTCCAAACGCCTTCTCTGGCAAAGTTACCACTTCACTTGGAATCAGTGTCTTTGGAAAAAAAAGTTCCTTCGGTCAGACTATGGTGGACAGACCCAGCAGCAGATCTGATAAATCTGGCAAACCATAAAAAATGACCTGTGGGATGAAACCTTTGGTCCTTCCAGCACCATTTACTCCAGTATCCAGTACACCCTGATTCCTAAGTTCACATTTTGGCTGGCACTCCAATGGAAAATCAGTCTGTAGTTCCCCTGCTAGTAGTTGGAGGAATTCTCCAGCCCTCAGAGAACTCTAAATGACAAGAATAATGCGGCAGCACAGGGCAAGAAAACACGTGATTTGCTGAAAAGAGGAAAAGAAATCACTGAGCAGTGAGAGCCGTGAACTGCGAAACAGATATTAAATCAGTGTAAATGTGAAAGAACAGGCTCCAAGATCCACCACTGCAGTCTCATCAGGTTCTCCTTTCACAGCTGGTGCTTCATGTCCTTCCTACGCAGACAAACCTCACCGGGAGAAACACCCGAGCCAAAAATTCCTACTGATAAATCCCATGCGCTTCTTTTGCTCTTGAGGTAAGTGGGGGATTGAGCAGGGGGAGAGACAATTCACTCTGCTGCCTCTAGGAATGGCTTAAAAGGCAGATAAAATACCAAATAATGGAGCTTATCTGTTGGGAAGTGCCATGAATAAAACATGTTTTGCTGTCTGTATGCATTTCTCCTGGCTGCCCTTCAGCAAAAGATCCCTGTTACACATCACAATTTAGAGGGTATTAAAAAGGACCCAGGTGACCTTGTTATGCCAGGGCAGTAGCAGACAATCCGTCCCTAAAATAAGACAAGACCATTTCTGACCCCTGGGCCCAAGTTCAAAGGCAGAGACATTCAAGTACATTTGAGCTGACAACTGCTATCTGAATAAATAAATCCTTAAAATTAATGGGACTTAATAACAATCAGATTTATAAATATATATTTCCTACAGAACACTTCAGTGGTTCTGAACCCTGTTTTGAAAACCTTCCTATGCTGCCCACCCCTGAATTCCTCTTCATTTAATTTCTGGTCACATTATTTCAATGGAACAGAAAACCAAAAAATTAAAAGCACTGAAAAGTTGGAGAATGGTTTTGGAATGGCTTTAAGCTTGAAGGAGGGTAGATTTAGATTAGATATTAGGAAGAAATTCTTCACTGTGAGAATGGTGAGGCACTGGAGCAGGTTATCCAGAGAAGTTGTGGATGTCCCATCCCAGGTTGCTCAAAGCCCTATCCAACCTGTCCTTGAACAATTCCAGGGAAGCATCCTGTCATTTTCAAAATAACTTATTCTCTTAGTTATAAGTCTCATTTCTTCTATGGAAGCCCTAGATTTTACCTACATCCTTACTGATTATTTTTATAAGATGATGTAAGCCTTAAAACTCTTTTCAAACATCTGTTTTAACTTCTCATGGCACAGAAGAAAAGTCAAGGAACATGCACAGGAAGAGGACGGATTTCCCCAGCCCAATCTCTTGTGCTTCTTACCCTGGATGGCACCTGGGTACCTGGGGCTGGTGGCAAACAACAAGTTTAAATCATCACTCAGGATTTTCTGTTGTATTGTAAGGACCAGAAAATTATGGATAGTTCACAGCACAACTGTGGAGGAAGCTGGAACAGCCTAAGACCTGTTTCCTCTTCATCAGCTTGATTTGTTATGGACATTTGGTGAGTTACTCAAGGGAGAGCTAAAGCCCCCTAGAATTTCTAGAGGCAGGCGGTGCTCCGTGGCTGCCTCTTGGCAGGTTTCACGATGTTGACTACCCCTGTCTCAGGAAAAAAAATTCTAAAGGTGTTTGCAGATGTGGGGAACTTCCACACACCAGGCATTTTAAACAGAATCCCACTGCCTCCCCCAGTGTCAGCTGTAAGTGACTGCTGCACACACAGACAGCATCTTCCCTTCCCAAAAATGATGCAGCAGCTTCTTGTTCCTTTTTTTTTTTTCCTTTTTCCTGGAAAAATCTGAATACTTTTCACAGGAGTTTTTTTTGTTTGATTTTATTTTTGGTTTTTTGGGGTTTTCGAAGAGGGAGTTTGAGGGTATTTTTAGTTTTCTGTTGGGTTGTTTTGCCTGTCTCTTTTTTTCTAGGAAAATAATAAAAAAGAAACCTCATTTTATTAATGAGAATAAACATGGTTTTTTTTTTCCATTTTTACACTAATTTGAGGTTTGGCCCTCTCTTCTGCAGGCTGAAGAAATTATACACTAGGGAAGGAGGAAGGCAGAACATTTGTTTGTTTATTTATTCACTTATTGATCGTGTCTTTTTGGACAAAAGGGGTCACCAAATTTACAACATGGGAAAGACAGAGGGGGAGAAATAATGTGTGCCATATATATGGATTTAAACTGAAAGAGAGTAAGTTTAGATTAGATATAGGGAAAAAATTCTTCCCTGTGAGGGTGGTGAGGCCCTGGCACAGGTTGCCCAGAGAAGCTGTGGCTGTCCCATCCCTGGAGGTGACCAAGGCCAGGTTGGATCAAAGGAGCAAACTGGGATAGTGGAAGGTGTCCCTGCCCATGACAGAGGGATGGAACTAGAAGATCTTTAAGGTCCTTTCAACCTCAGCCATCCTACATATACTGAAATATATAGCAAAAGGCAGAAAAAACCCGAGCCCATGGCAGCAAACCACCTTAAAAGCAGCACCCATGAGAAATCACTCAATATTTTATATAACCCAGGAGTATCTGTTGATGCTGGGACAACAAACCAGTTAATCTAATAACTCAGAGCGTCTTCAAATGAAGAACAGTGCCTTACAATGTTCCTAATGCATTTAGGGACTGCAAGGCTGAGCCAGCTCAACCCTCTTTATCTATTTGTACATTTGTGATCATATAAAACTCAAACACACTGCTTGGTTTTGCTCTTCTGGAACAACAGCAGATTTCGTTATTTGTTATTTTTGTTGCGAAAGTTTTACAAAGGAAAGGCTCTGTCTGGGACTTCTCAGGTAGTAAATAAATATTAAAAACATTAAAACATTAAAAATGTTCTCTATTAACCGTTCATTTAATCAGAAGTATCTTTCAAAAATGTCATAAGGTTCTAAATATATATTTGGAAGCATATGAGACATGTGGTTTATAAAATATGAAAATTATGGTGATCACATAAGGTAGAGTGTTTGAAAAAACCCTAACAAAAAGATAAAGGGAGTTTTTCCAAAAAAAAAAAAAAAAAAAAAAAGAAGTATATTTCATTGTGAAAGGATTCTTCTTTGAAATAAGCACAAATTTAGTTCTCAGAAAAAAAATAATAACCTGACCAATGTGATGGGCTGCTTTGCTTTTCCACAAACACTTTTGGTGTTTTTCATTGTCTTACTGTCTTTTGTCATGAAATGTGTGAGTTGAAGATGAACAATTGGACCCAAGATTATTTATTTTGGCTTTTGTGCAAAGGGAAAGTGTGAAGAACTGGTGGATTTGGGTGGAGTTTTTTTCCCCACTTTGTCCATCAAGCCAGAAATTCCATTTGCTGCACATTGGAGTCAGGCAGTGGCTCGGGAGGTACCACTTCACCTTCTCTGCTTCTGCTTCTTAATCTCCCTAGACTGTTCTTGGGATCAGAGCTGATTTGTTAAGAATTTGTACCATTCCCTGAAGAAATGGGTCCCTAATCTCAAGAAGAATCTTTAACTACTTCTATAACAAAAGTATTAAAATAGTAAGGGTACCAACAATAACCACGGGGCTGGGAATGAGGCTTGGTTGGGAGGATTCACTCAGTGTCAGCCGGCAGTTGACCTTTATCTCAAATAGAGACAGATTTTTTAATACATATAAATTTTCTCACTCTCATTGCTGTGAGGAACAGCTGATAGGTGAAAGCTGCTGCTGGAAAGCCACTCGTTAAATTGTAATTTCAGTGTGCTGACATTTCAATGGGAGGTTTGCTCCCTGTGTGACTCAACAGTTCAGGTTTGCAAAATATCAGACAGGGCTTTGTAAGCTTGGCTGTGTCAGCTGCTGGTGTTTTGCAGCAGCAGAAAATAAAGGGTGACCTGGGTGACTAAGGGTTGCTGTAATGCCCTGCATTTTATCCATCTCCAAGTGAATAGAATTAAATTTTAATATATGCCTCTGATGAGAAAAAAAACGTCCTTTTTTCCAGGAGTAGAAATCTTTGTGATGTTTCCTTCGCAGCTTACCTGTGGATTTGGTGAGGATGAGGGTGCAGACCCGCTGCCACAGAGAAAAAGGACTTCTCACATAATGGGTAAATATACCCTAGATAATGGGATGCTTTAATTAGTTTTCTGAGTTAGAAACTCAGTTGCTGTCCTGAAGATGGACAAGTAAAAAGGACAAAGAAAAAATCAAGCTTTGGGCGGCTTTGGATTAACTTCTGCTTGACTCTACAGAGGAGGGAAGTTAGAATTTACTTTGGGAGGGTGTAATGGAGGGGTTACATTTGCAGCGACTGATAGAGCCAAGAGCACAATCTTCATCCCTGTGGAGGATGAGGATTTTGACAAGCGACTGTACAACAAGTGGATCAAAGCTCTGGAGGAGTCAATGGATGAAGAATCAGAAGTGTGAAGCATGAGAAGAAATGTTTAGGTGCAATGGACTGTTTTATACTGTTTTGCAAGTTTAAATTTCCTCATGTTTGTACCACAGATTTATTCCCTATTTTCCTATCAGTCAGGTTTTGCTGCAGCGCAGATGTTCTCCTTTTATGGTTGTACTCCTCCCCTAATTTCCTTGTTTGGATAAGTTCCCTCCTCCCTTACACTTGTTTGGAGAGTTCCTCCTCCCCTTTTCTGCCTTATATGGAGTGTCTAGCCCCTTTTTCCAGACTCTTCTTTGCACCCCCTATAAAAGGGGTGTGCCATGTTTGTTCGGTGTTCACTCACCACAACTCAGGTTCACCATAAATAAAAGCTCTATTGCTTCAACAACTCACACCTACAGTCATGCTTGAACCTGTGCCGGGTGGACTTTTC
>VZRE01001661.1:0-14624 GCA_013396775.1 Cephalopterus ornatus
CTCACAGGATCAGCCAATCTCTGCCAACAACCTGGGCAGGAGCAGCAGCCCTTCCCTGCTCCCTGTGCCCCCCAGCCAAGTATGGTAGCCCCACCTACCCTGGCCCCTCGGCATTCCTGGCCCCCCAGACCTCCCAAACCCTCTGGGCCTGCCCTGGCTCCTCCAGCACCCCCGGCACCCCTGTCCCCCAGCCAGCTGTGACATGTGGGCTCAGAGCTGGCATTGCCTGGGCCACATCTGCCCAGGGAAAGTCCTTTAGACATCATTTTCCAGGATCTTAGGGCCGTTTCTCTTGTTTCACCTTCCTCTGTTCCACCCCATACCCCTGGCACAGCAGCTCACCCCCCGGGGATGGTCCCTGACACGAGCTCCCTCTCCCCTGGCACAGAGCAGGGAGATGTCTGTGTTCAGGGGGGCTCATTCAGACACTGTTTCTTATAATCTTCAGATTTTCTGCAGAACAGCTCGTTGACATCCATGGAATCCCTATGCCCAGAACTGCCAGGAGAGCTCCACAGATGCAAAGGTTCAAGTGGGCAGAACTTCTCTTGGATATACCCTCCCTGCTTTCAACACCAGATTCCACATGAAGACCCAGATGCCGAACATTCCCCAGAAAGTTCATTTTCTACACAAAATCTCAAACTCCAACAGCTCATGGAACAGAACTAAAGTGCCTTTGGCCTTCATGTGACAAAACCCTGTTCTTGTTGTCCACAGTTGGTCTTCCCATGGAACGAAGAGCAGAGAAAAACTCTCCAGTGTGACGCCAGAACTGCAAAGTGTATGCAGAGGCACAGAAATTGCCCTATCAGTGCTTCCAGGATGATGTGCTTGCTCCTTCCCTCAGGAGTTTTTGTTGAATTATTTGGTTTTATACCAATTTATAGCGCTTACAGCAATGTTACCTTCCAATGGATGAGTCCCCAGAGTTAGGTGATGACCTTCAGTAACAAGAGTTTTCATTTGAATGGCAAATGTTTTTATTCAGTTCCTGGTTTTTGCAGGTGCTCCATGTTTTTCAAGACTACTAGAATCCTTGAGTGTTTGAAGGGATCTTAAAGACCGTCTAGTTCCTATCCTGCTGCCTTGGGCAGGGACAGCTGCAATACCCCTACAAGTCCAGGAGATGAAAACTTGCGTCAAAAATGAAAGTTGGTTTTCTCATACAGGGAGATACTTGGTAGTTCCTGGGAGAAGGTCTCAGGATTATCTTTAAAATCATGAGATTTGCAATGAAATCATGGGCGGTAGTGACTTCACCTTCCTGCCTGGATAGGACATTGTGTGTGTTTCATATCCTAAAGGTACAAGAGTAAAATATTTCCAAAAAAAAAAAAAAATCTAATGTATTCATAATTGCTAATGTGATTGAGAATGTACATTTAAGAAATGTAATGGCATAAACCTGAAGAAATCTAATTCTGAAAGGAAGCTGTCTAAATTTAGAGTGATGTAGTACTAATTAATCCATTTAGCATTCCATGCTGGTTTCAGCACCAGGAATGACTAAACAGAGGACTGCCCCCAGCTTAGGAGGGGCAAGGAAAATGTAAGAGGTTATATATATATATATGGGATTTTTCTCTGTCAAGTCAAAACAGATCATCTCTGATCATCTCCATGACAGAGGTGTTTTTTCCAGGTCGATTTGCACTCACTGGATTAGATGGAAAATGCTTTCTAGCGAAGTGAGGGCTAAACTTGTTGGTTTTCATGCAAGTAAAAGCCCTGTCTACTTCAGTCATGGGGTTATTTTCATCAGGCCAGTAAGATAGAGCCCTGAAATTATATACATCTATCCATATATACACCTGCGTATAACCCAGGGACTAACAAAAGTCTGCTGGAGTCAAACCAAGCCACTGGCCTCTTGGCCCCAGGGCACACTGCTGGGTCCTGGTTAATCCCTAATTCTTGGCCACTCTTGGAAGAAGGCAGCATGAGCTTGGACCCTCCATGAGGCTACTTTGCTGCAGACACTTTGTCAGATCCCTTCCTCTCCATGCCACCGTCATGAGAGGAGAAGGCTCTGGGGGACACCTGAGAGCCCCTTCCAGTGCCTAAAAGGACTCCAGGAGAGCTGGAGAGGGACTTGGGACAAGGGCTGGAGGGACAGGACAAGGAGAAATGGCTTCCCACTGCCAGAGGGCAGGGATAGATTGGATTTTGGGAAGGAATTCTTGGCTGTGAGGGTGAGGAGGCCCTGGCACAGCTTGCCAAGAGCAGCTGTGGCTGCCTCATCCCTGGAAGTGTCCAAGGCCGGGTTGGACGGGGCTTGGAGCAACCTGGGCTAGTGGAAGGTGTCCCTGCCCGTGGCAGGGGTTGGAACAAAATGATCTTTAAGGTTCCCTTCCCACCCAAACCATTCTAGTTTCTGTATGATTCTATGAAGCATCACACTTAGGAGGAAGGTATGAGGGAGCTGGGCCTGATCAATCTCAAGAACAGATGAGTGAAACGGGATCTTATCAATGCACACAAATATCTTAAGTGCAAGAGTCAATAGGATGGGGTCAGAGTCTTTTCTGTGGTGCCCAGTGACAGGACAAGGGACAACAGGCACAAACTGAAATTCAGGAAGTTCCATCTGAATATGAGAAAAAACCTCTTTACTTTGAGGGTGACAGCGCGCTGGAACAGGCTGCCCAGAGAGTTTGTGGAGTCTCCTTCTCTGGAAATAAACTACAAATCCACCTGGATGCGATCCTGTGCAACCTGTCCTATTGAACCTGCTTTAGCAGGGGGGTTGGACTAGATGGTCTCTAGAAGCCCCTGTCAACTCCAACCATTCTGTGACTCTGTAATTAAAGGGTCTGCTCTCAGTCTTTATACCTGTGAAGAAAAACCCTAAAGCTACAACAACAACAAATAACTGAAACAAAATCAATCAAGAAGGAAGAGTCATTGGGACCATGGGATATAAACAGAGACAGAAACAAAATCCAGTATAAATCCTGGTCTCTGTGTCATGATAAATTCCATATAATCAATACAGCAGGGAGGTTCTTTGTGAAATCTGTGGACATGGGAGTTCTTCTCAACTCATGGGCATGAAGTCTCAGCCTTTTTTGCTTTCTGTCAAATAGTCAGCCTGTTGTTTAACTATTCTTGGGTTTATTCTCTATTTTTAGCCTATGTTTGGTTTCCCCTTCTCCTTATAAGAAACCTGATAATTGTCTTCAAAAGCTACTTAAAGTCTGAACCAGGAAGTTAATGCAATGTTGAAATCTCGTCCAGCTCTTAGGCAAACACAGCTTCCTTCTCCACGAGGGTTGCAGTGAAAAGGGAGGAATTGATAGGACCGAAGACGAAAGCATCTTTTGAGCATCTTGTCATAGAGAGCAGGGACTGTGGAGACCTCAGAGACTGAACTGCCACCTGAATTAAAAGCATTTGGTGTCAAGGGACATTACCCTGACGTATCGGAGAAAGGGAATTTTTCTTCCTGTGTTGCTCAGACATCTATAGCTGTGGGGCCTTGCTCCAGGTGCACAGAAGGAAGGGGTGAACAGCAATCAGGCTACACCTGAGCTGTCACACGCCATGAAATACACTCCATTTTGGGTCTGAGCAAACACTTCCCACGAAAATATCCACTGGAAAGTCCCAGGACTGGGACCATATCAGACAGTGTGACAGGGAGGTCTCCTGGGATGCTCCCTTGGGAATGGCCCTGTTAGCCTCTAAAAAGAAAAGGCTTCTAAAACGAGAATATAATACATATATACACATACACGTCTCTATACACACAGCCATATCACTTTGTTTGTATAAATAAGGTATTTTTTTCACTTTAAGCCCTCACTTCATACCCAGCTTGGCCTTCAGGTGCTATAAGGTGATGTGCCAAGACTGGCCGAGCTCTGTTGTGCTGCAGCAGCTCAGGAATTCACTGTTGCATCTTCCATGTGGACATGAAGTCATAGGGAAAAGGGAGAAGCAACTAATGCAGCTTCTCTTGCACGGATTCGCTGGAATTACGTAATTACTTTCTTCAAGCTAAAAGTATTTCAAGTGTTTGATTGCCACTGCTACATAACAATCTGGAGTAATTATATAATTAGCAAGAAATTGCAGCTCCCATTAGGTACTTAGAACAAGTCAAATTTAGGTTTGATTTTTTAAAAAGGTGGGAAGTTGTGCACATGTGGGTTTTTGCATAACGACATGACCTCGAAGAAGTGAGGGAGTCGATTTATTTTCCCTAAATGAACATTTCAGTATTCATTTAGAAAACAGATCAAGTAAGAGTTGCTTGAGAAGATTGAGGAATGTAGTGAAATTGGTGTTTAAAAAGTTCGTTGGGATTGTTTCCAATTGTCACCAGAAAGCTTGCCAGGAGAGGTAATATTGGATTTCAATATCCCTCTGGGTGGAAAAAGAATTGGATTAGCTCCAGGAATAGTCTTTGTAGGGAGAAGACCAGAGAATGCCTTGGATTGGAAGGGACCTGAAGGATCACCTAATTCCAAATCCTGTTGGAGATGGGAGAAGAAACCAGATCTGACATCCAGATCATGATTCCTCCCCTCCGCTGGGAGCTGCCCTCTGACACCACGGTGTTATCTGGTACTTCATATCCAGGATTGGAAAAAAGGGCTATCACAGCCGTGCCATATTGCTGATCCTGTTGTTCAAGTGATCAACATTGCCTTCATTAAAGCCATTGGAGCCCTGCCATAAAAATCAGCCAAATTTCCTCCCGGAGTGAGCTCCTGACTCTCCCAACGATAAACAATGTTATAGAAAAAAACAATGTAAAAAGGGAAAAAAATGCCTGTACGTTTTCCACCCAGATGTGCCAAATGAAGATCCTGCCTAACTAACCTCTTTTAAAGTCTTGAACGAGGCCCAGGAGATATAATTGATTTGGATTTTTTAAAAGCCGGTGCCAATTTCATCAGAAAGGCGCCTTGTGCAGCTAAAACCCACCGGGAGCCAGCACGAAATAATGGAATGGTTAAGTAACTTATTATGGACAGCAAGGAGAATTTGTAGCAGAAACTGTCGGCATGTCATTGCCGTGCCAGGGCAGAGAAATCAGGTCTAAAATTGATTTCGTTTGGTGCTGATGCAAAAAAAGCAAAGGTGCCAGACAAAGGGAGATGGGGCAAATGGAATATTCCTGTTGCAACGTCGAGCCGCTGGATGGGAAGAGAGCGGGAAAACAATGGGAGAGGGGGGAAAACGGCTCAAGGAGCTGCGTGTGAGACTGGAAATATGCTGCAAACTTTGGAAGCTCTGTTGTCACGTGGAAAAGTAATTTAATAGCGAGGCAGACAGAGAGATGAGGCTCAGCTAAATGGAGGGCTGAGCAAACCTCATTGATTTCCAGGGAAGGTAGCAGCGGATGTGGAGAGATCCCGGACAGGGACTACAGAAATATGGAGCACAGTGACGGAGACGAAAGCAGGGTCCTGTGCCATTCATGGGGCTCATAAACAACCTCCAGCAGCGGGATCACGTCCGACCAGGACTGGAATACCTGGGATGGGAGCTGTCCCTGCCGCGCGCAGATTTTCCAGCTGCCTCCTAGACAGACAAAAAACAGGGGGGAAAAAGGCAATAAATGATAACAAGGACAAGGAATGTGGTGGCGGGGATGGTAAAGCAGTGAATGGGTTTTGGAGATAACCGGTGTCACGCCGTAGCGGATGTAAATCCCTACGGTGGGGTCTGGCCGTTTACACCGCCGAGGATCCAGCCCTTTGTTCCCTGCAGACTCCGGGATTAGGGAAAATGAAAAGGATAAAGAACAGACCTCATGAAGCTGCGATTCACCCGAACGTTAATGTATGCGCATAAAAGGAGCGGCCACCCGGGCCAGGCTGCGGAGAGAAAAGATGCGAAGGTCATTCAGGAGCAGATGTCACCTTAGCAGAAAACAAAGCAGTAAAATGAACAAGCCTCAATGGACCAAATGCCTTTTCAAGCGGGCTCCAGAATTCATGTTCCAGTAACAGAAATAAATGTAACAGGGGGAAATGTGTGTGTTTGTTTCTTTCTCTCGCAGCAACACAATCACGTCCCCGCGTCTGTGCAGGAGCTACTTGAAATAAAGCTACAACAACGCTTATCTCTTATCAGCACTCGGGATTTGCAATAATGAAAAGATTTGCATAACAAATGCTCCTTCTCCTTCTTCGGCTTGGGATGGAAGTATTAATTTCCCCTACTTTTCTGCTGTATTTTTAAAAAAATCTATCCACCTTAGATACGAAAATACAACCCCTTCTTGTTTTTGACCACTTCTCTGTGCAGATTTCACCTGCTGCAGTTTAGGGATGGAAAGAAATACATTTTTGCCCTCATTTCTATCCTTACAGGCTCCTTATGGCTTCTATGCACTTGCAGAGAAAATGAAGACAAAAGGCCTCGTTCATGCCTTGTGTGGCTCCGTTTTACACCCGTGTCACTCTGCTCCTGAGCCAGAGAAGGATCTACCCCACGTAGTCAATTAATTATGAAGTCAATCAGGAGGTAAATATATGCATTAGCATCAGTGAGGGCTGGAGGGGATCTCTTCTGCTGTATCACAGGGTCTTTATGCACATCAGCCTGCTCTGCCCTTTGATCATTTATGCTGCAGCCGTGCCCCCTCCTGTGTGCGCGTGTTCCATCTCCCGAGCTTTGTGGGGCAAGGGGGAATGCTCAGTGCTGCTCCAAGGGCTGGGAGACAGAAGGATGGAGGGATGGATGGGTGTCCAGAAGTTTCCCAGCCATTGCCCAGCCTCCCCTTGCACCAAGGTGGAAAGAAATGGGCTCAGCAGATATTTGACTCATCCCAACGAGGGCTCTCAGGGACCTTCCCAAACACCAACACGAAAACATGGGGCAGTGATCCCCTGCAGCCAGGATATGTATGAAACATGATGTGAGTTGTGTTAGACCTGGGAAGTTCCCCATCCCATCCAAAACTGCTCTCGTTGAAGAGGTCACAGCCGTACCGATGCAACGGCCTGAAGTTGTGTCAGGGGAGGTTTAGGTTGGATATTAGGAAAAGGTGCTTCCCTCAGAGAGTGGTTGGGCACTGGAAAAGGCTCTCCAGAGAAATGGTCACAGGACCAAGGCTGGCAGAGCTCAAGGAGTGTTTGGATGACACTCTGAGGCACAGGGTGTGACTCTTGGGGATGGTCCTGTGCAGGGCTAAGGGTTGGACTGGATGATCCTTGTGGGTCCCTTCCAAATCAGGAAATTCTGTGATTCTGTGATTGTTTTTTTTCAAGATGTTGGGAAAAGTTTTCTTCCACTCCCAGAGTGGAACAGGTTTCCTAATATCTAGCCTAAATCTTCCTACCACAAATAAAGCACATTTCTTCAGCCCTCTTCCTAGGGAGCAACCTACAGAACAGCCTTTCCCAAGTGCATGCTCTTCTTGTGCTGTATCATTGTATTTTCTGTTTGGTAGCAAAAAAACCCCACCAAATCCATCTTTTTTCTCCCTTTCCCTTTGTCTGTACTCCTGCAGCAGCAGAAAGTGCACAGCACTTTCTGTGTACTCTCATCCCAAACTCATGAAGGCTGAATTACACCTGTAACTTACTGCAAAATCATAATTTTGCTACCAAATGGGGATTTGTTAGCCAAGCCCCTGACTTTATACCTAGAGGTGGCCAAGCTACCTATAGGAATTTTGAGTTGTTTTCCACTCTAGGTGGCTCAGGAAGAGCCTCCATGAGTTGTCTCTGGAAGACTCATTAGAATTTGCAGCATGAATATTGTTTTCTGAAATAATCAGACTCTATTCTGCCATCCCCACAAAATCCGAGATAAAGGCCTGTTCCATGTCAGTGTATTACCCATGTGAACATCACTGTGGTAGAGCATCTATTTCTCCCAAAGAGAGGAAATTAAAAATATTACCATTCTTTCCAGTTCATTGTGCTGGAACAGTCCATATTAATGATATCTGTAGGTCAGAAAGGAAGAGGGGGATGCTTCCTCATTCATGGACACTATGGAGAAAATTTAACGGGCCCTTTATTCATTTCTTCATCTGGGACATGTGTGCCTTCTTTTATTTCAGGGCACTGGGCTTTTTAATTAGGACACAGGCTTTGGAACAAGCACATTTAAGAATTGCTAAAGAAATTAAAGTAAAATGACAAGGAATTAAAAATGTATATGGTCTTCCTGACCCTGCCCCAAATTATTTTGTGATTGTTGTGTCATCAACATCACTTTTTTTAACTTAAAAGAGAAGAAACTTTTTTATTTCCCTGATAGGGTAGTGAATCTCTGCAACATAAAAAATAATTCAGGTTTCAAAATTCCACACTTAGTTAAAGGCTGATTTAGCCCAGCATCCAGCCACTGTTGTGCCATGACAATGCCCATGACTGACTTCCACATTCCTAACTGTTAGGGGATAAAAAAGTCAGGTATTCCATCTTGGTTCTGGCTGTTGGGTCATACAAGAAATGATGCCTGTCTTCCTCAATTTCTCCTCTTGACAATGAAGTGCTGAACAAAAAGCAGGAACAAAACCAATAAGCACTGAAAGTTAATGCCGTAGGATTCAGTCTTTGTGTCTCCCGCACAGGGGAGGAATTACAATGACAGGTGAATTGATCTAGTTTTCCTGCCCAGGGATGGGTGACAAGTGCAGAGGAATTATGGATAGTCTAAGGATCTTCTTGGAGAGGTCGTCAGAGTGGAATCACGGAATCATTTAGGTTGGAAAAGACCTCCAAGATCAAGTCCAACTGTTAACCCAACACTTCCAAGCCCACCACTAAACCACATCCCCAAGTATCACATCTACATGACTCTTGAATACTTCCAGGGATGGTTCCAGTTGTGCACTCTCAGTCCCTGGATGTTTTCAAGACCCAGCTGGATGAGCAAACTTGTCTAAACCCAGGGCTGGCCCTGCTTTGAAGAGGAGATTGGACCAAAGACTTCCAAAGTCCTCTTCCAGCCCAAATTTTCCTACAGTTCAGTAAGGCAACACTTTGTTAGTGATTTTCCTTCTTTGGCTTGAACCCCTCACACTCAGAATTGTTCACACCTTTAAACAAAGGTCTTTGGTGCTAGTTAATGACCTGCAATATCCCACTTCAATCCCTGCCTCAGCTGACTTTCCAACATTCTCCATGTCTCCAGAATCCGCCTGCAGAACGGAGGCATCGCTCTGTCTGCAAAAGGCAGCTGTGAGATTAATTCATTAGAGATCAACGGGTCCTGAATTCAGTACTAATAAGGGCTGTAAAACAGACAAAATACAGGGTGGGAAAAATCTGACGAGATTTTGATATCTGGTCTAGTTGCCTGGATACTCTCCTGGCACAGAAAACACATGAGCCACTGCCACCGTCACATGGTGCGAGCTCAGAAGTTGATTCACTTCAAGGCAGGAGGAATAAACAGAAAATCAAATGTCTCCCATGATTATTTCAGGGCCAGAACATTAGCAGTTATAAACTGCTTGAGACCTTTATCTTTCACACCCAAGGGTACCTTGGCTGATGCAGAGGTGCAAAATTGTCTTTTTGCCGTGAGCCTTGGGTTTGGAGCAGCCTGTGGATGCTGTTGTGTCGGGAGCATGATTTTGGAAAGTGGAGTGTGTTAGACAGTCAAGATCTGCAGCCTACTTCCATATGGTCACATTAATTCCTGCACAGAGGAAGATGATGCACCTCCCACCATCCCTGTGGGGGAGAAGTTGTGCTCCTGCCAAGCAGTTTGCACAGGACAGTAAATCCATGCGCTGTCCCCTCCATGAACAACTTTAGGTGGGACTGCTGAATCCTCCCATCACTTCTCCAAACCCCACAGTGCAAGGGCAACCCCTTGTAAACCTCATAAGAGCCCAATGAATTTCCTCTTCCTGGGCCACAGCAGAGTGAAACAAGAAAAATGAAGTGAAATAACTTGCCTTTGCTGAGGAAGGAGACAAAGTGTAACTGTGGTTCTTAAAAAGCTTGACGTGCTCCAGTGGAAGTCTAGAGAATACAGGGATGTCTTTTTAAGGGCATTATTATATCATATCACCAAGAAAAGCAAATGTAGATCAAACTTTAAGACCCGTGGTGCTCTGATGACAGGAAATGGGCCAAAAGTTCTGGAGCACCACCATCGTGGTGCTCACTGCCAGCTGTAAGTCAGGGCAAGCCTCTGTCATCCAAGGAGAGACACCAACACACTGTATCTCGTGAAGCTCTTGGGTTTGGATGGATCTCCAACTGGGATTCATTTAAACTTGGGGAAGTCTTTCAGAAAGTGAGTTACTGGCACAGTGCTTTTCCCCTGGCAGTCTGGGGGCTGTGGGCACTTATCTGTGAGGGAATTGCTTCTTCACCGTCTTTTTTCTCACATTTTGTTCCGTTAGGATTTCTCAGAGCAAAGTTTGATTCCCATCAGCTTGGCTCCGAATTTGAAGCTTTGGCTTGAAGGTTTAAAGTTCTTGGATTCACATCCAGTGGAAATGTCCTGACCCGGTCCCTCCCTCTTTGTGGCTGTGCAAGAGAGGTCAACAACAGGAATTTGTAACAAAATTGGTTTATTTATTGGATTTATTGGATGAGACACTGATCAAGCTGATCTAGTGAGTGGCATCCCTGCCCATGGTGGGACGGGGGTGGAACAAGGTGAACTTCAAGGTCCCTTCCAACCCAAACCATTCTGTGATTCTATGATTGCAAAGATCCTTTCAGAAGGCTTTGTGAAGATGGCATTTGGCTCAACATTTAAGACCCCACAAAGACACGCCAATTAATCCCAGCAGAGCAACTGGTCGGCGTGAGCGCCCGTAAATACGATGCCGTAGGAAAGATCTTAAAACTCCAAAGACTGACCAATTTAATAAGCTTTAAGGGCTATACCTCAAGTGCCAGCTGCCAATCCTCGGGCCCTGCAGCCCACATTAGATAGGAACATGCTTGTGCTTGGCTGCTCAGCATTACACTTGCAAATGGACTGTTCTGCTGCTTCACAACATTAGCCCGGCGACAAATGAGCAGGAAAAAAACATTTACTCTGCAGCACATTTGAAAAAGGCATTTTATGTGCATTTAACAAACTGCCCGGTGGAAAAACCTACATGCAGGAGCTGCCTGCTGGGTGGGAGATCCAGAAAGTGGCAGGAGTTGGAATGAAATCTTTTCTTTGCTCCCTGGAGTCCCCCCATCACTGGGAGTCTTGTTGTTTGTAGATGGACAAGATGGAAGAGATGGATGGAGGGAGAAAGGAAGGAAGGAAGGATGGAAGGAAGGAAGGGAGGGAGGAAGGAAGGGAGGGAGGAAGAGAGGAAGGAAGGAGGGAGGAAGGAAGGAAAGAAGAAAGGGAGGAAGGAAGGAAGGAGGGAGGGAGGAAGGAAGGAAGAAAGGGATGGAGGAAGGAAGGAAGGGAGGGGTGGAGGGAGGAAGGAAGGAAGGAAGGAGGAAGGAAGGAAGGAAGGAAGGAGGGAACGAAGGAAGGAAAACTCATATCAAACCCCAGGTTTCAACCTCTGAAGTTAAACTCTCATTTGCATTAATCTTCCTCCGTGCAAATTAAATCTTGTTTAAACAACAAAAAAAAAAAAAGGCAAAAGGCAACCACTCCTTCAACAGGTTTACTATTCAAACCAGGAGGAGCTGCTCATCTTAAAGAGTCTGGGTTGTCACTGACAGAGATAGCAATTAATTTTCTGGAAGACTGCATGATAATAAAGCCCAAATCAGTCCTGGCACTTGGTCATGCTGGACAATGTGCTGGTGTTATTAAAAGGCCAATTACCATCAGTTAGTGTTCCAGATGACAGCAGAGTACAGCAGGAACAAGCAACCACTTGGAGAAAGTGGAGAGTACCAGGGAGTCCTAACAGTAGGACAAATATATTCTTGCACCACTGTCTTAGTTACAGCCCCCACCCAAGCAATCATTCAGCTGCAAAACCAAAGGTTTTGATTAAAAGGTTTACAGAAACTTTGCTGACAAGCGAGGAATTTTATCTTCACTCACTAATGGCTGCCTTGCTCCTTCCTCTGAAATATTTAGCAGGGGTCAGCTCCAATCAGATAAGACAACTCAGATATTCCTAAATTAAAATCCAAAAGAAAATAGAATATTTCCTCTTGACCTCCACCTGGCGGATAAATGAGGACAATAAAATAAATGAAATTTTGCAACAGACTCGATTTGGTCTCTCTGTGGGGGGAAAGGAAGACTCCTACCATTGATTTCAGCAGGAACTGTTATAAGGGTAGCAGTGTTAGTATCAAAGATGTTTTGCACTTGGGATCTGCAGCCTTCAGCTGACACTAAACATTGCACGTGACTTTTCCTGTCTGTGCTGGAATGGCCCGGGGTACGTCTGTGCTGCTGATGGCAACAGCCTCCAGAGGAGGTGTCAAGCTTGGCTTGTAACCATTTGGGATCATTTATGGTGCCAGCACGTGTTTTTCTTATCAGAATTAACTCCAATGTTCTGGCCAGGCTCTAACTTGGATAATTATGGTCTCTCCTGGAATTTCTCTCTGAGACTTGAATTCAGTTTGGTGCCCTAAGGAAGGGGATCTTCATCATGAGCACGTGGGAGCCCATCTCATGGCTGTTCATGGACACCACCCCACCAGAAGTGGCCATAGGCTTTCTTTCAAAGGAAAAATCTTTGGATTTGGAGAAGGTAGGGAGAGAGCTGAATTTTAACCCTGAGGTAGCAGTGAATCTTTATGTCTATGATCATGGAATCATAGAACCACAGAATCACAGAATATCCTGTGTTGAAAGGAACCCGCAAGGAACATCAAAGTCCAACTCCTGGCCCTGCCCAGGACAACCCCAAGCATCCCACCATGTGCCTGCCCTGGTGTGTCACACACCACTTTCTGAATCACTTTCTCACCCCATAAATGCGGGATGAGCTCGAGGTCCAGGAGCTGTGAGAGTGTAGGTGAGAAGACAACCTGAGGACCACGAATGACACCTCCCAGAAACACCAACAGGATCACTCTGGTGACTGCCCCAGGGATGGATGGACCTGGGAGCCAGCACTAAAGATACAACCTTGATCTCCCTAACTTAACGCACAGAGTATTTCAATGCATTTTATTTGATTAATAATCATAAAGGACTTTGAATAAAGGCACATCAAGGGCATGAGATGTGCAAGCACTAACCATGGAATCATAGAGTGGTTTGGGTTGGAAGGGACCTTAAACTTCATCCTGTTCTAACCCCCTGCCATGGGCAGGGACACCTTCCTCTATCCCAGGTTGCTCCAAACCCCATCCTTGGTGACACTAAGAATGGTTATTCTCCCAGTTATCTGTTAATTTTATCTTGAATTTTGGTTTGTTGCCATGCCACAAAATCCACAGGCATCTCATTGAAAAGGACACATTCAACTAAGCGCAGCAAAGCTAAGCACCTCCAGATTTTTTGGGACTTTTTTCCAGTGAATGGGGGGGAAAAAAAGATGCTTCTCTTTCACTTTCTGGTGTTTCCAGTCTTCTCGTAAACACAGAGCTCTTGTTTTCTTCCCAAGGAAGATATATCCTACAAGAGTCTGTTGTACAGAGCAATGAATAACTTCTGATTGTCACGTTTTCCCCCTTAATTGACTGGCAGAGGAAAATAAAACATCAGCAACAATAACAGCTCTGTACTGCCTTTCACTTGAACTTTCCCAAGTACTTTGCAATCCTGAGTGAAATGAGCTTCACAGCCTCTCCTGAGGCAGGTGGGAAGGACAGGAGGGAAGGTGAGAGGGAAATAATTTCCTGAGGTTACCCAGCAAATCAAAATGTGGTTTCTTCTCTCTGGGCTCACTGTCCCATCCTCCTGCTGTCAGGATGGGACAAGGAAATCAGGGCTGTGTTTGCTTGGGGCTGGGGGAGACAAAGGAAGGTCCTTCTGATGTGGAAAAGAATCTCGATGCTGAAGGTTTATTCCCTGCTTTTCCCTGATGCTCAAACTGACCTTATAGGAATTCAGTGCTTTGCTTTCCTGTGGAAAAGAGACATCAACCTGCATTCAATCCTTCTCATCTCCTCTGCATCTTTCTTAAAGCAAAGTCCCACTCCAGAAGCAGCACTTCCTTGCAGGATGTCCTAAAAAGATGTATTTTTCCCCAGAAGCTCTTGCAACATGCAGCTCCAGGAACCCACGTGGCTTCAAAAAGCCTGGGTGGTCAGTGCCCAAAATTGGGAGACCTCGCTGTGCTGGGTAGAAGGTGCTGTGTTCCCTGGGAGCACTGGGGTGGCTGCCATGCCCAGCATGGAGCAGGGCATCAGCTGCTCCCGGCATGCCAGGGCTCAGCGTGCCGAAAGTGGAGGACGAGCTGCTGCCGCCCTCTGGGAGAGCCGTCAAAACATCTGTGATATTTGGGACCGTTCCAGGACGAGGGAAATCAGAAGTGGATCCTGGAAATCTGCCTGTTATCCTAATGAGGATGTTTCCGTGCCGTGGCAGACCATCCGCGCGCGAGACGGGGAGGCTGGAGCCGGGGGGACAGGTTGGTCCAAGTGACCTTCTGCTTTCCCAAAGGGTGGCCCAGCACAAGGGCGTTCCTCCCGTTCCCGGAAGGATCAGTTACCGGTTTGTGTCGTGTGTTATCGCCTGTGTAACTTCAGGTCCCAGGAGCATCTTCCCATTAGGAAAAGGAAAGAAAAAAAAAAGCAAAAAAAAAAAAAAAAAAA
>VZRE01001661.1:40648-82079 GCA_013396775.1 Cephalopterus ornatus
GGAGGGATGCGGTGACCCCGGAGGGATGCTGTGACCCCGCGGCCTAACACGGAGCAGGTGCCCCCCAGAGCCTCCTGCAGCGCAGGGGCTGCTCCCCCCTTCCCCCCCGTATCCCACTGGTTTATTTTTCCCTCCTCCTTTTTCATGCTTCTATTTTTATTTCATTTTTTTTCTCCACCTTTTTAGCCATCGCCACCCCTCTGCCCTGCTCCCTGCTGGGGCCCTTCACCTCCCTGCCCTTCTCCCTTCCCACTGCTCCCTTCCCTTCTCTCTGCAGCTGGAGGCCAACCTGCCCCGCATCCCTTCATCCCGGCCCATCCCAGTGCTCCCAGCAGGTGCCTCGCACTGGGGGAGGACAGGCCTTACAGAGGGGACAATCCCCCACCCCTCGGAGCTGTTCTGGAGCTGGGGGGCCCTCGGTGATGGCGCGGGGGGTCCATCTCTCTTTGCAGCTCCCCGCACGGACCCTCACCTATGGAATGGTGCCCTTGGGAACACTGACAGCGGCTCGGGGTCCCTGGGACGCCTCTTTGCTCCCCTCCGCGGGGTGCTGCAGGTATTTCGGGACAGCCCTCGCTGGGCTCTCCTTCCGCCGGGTGCGGATGCCGCAAGGAGCCCGTCGGGTCGTGCCGTGCCAATAAAGCTCTTTCCTCGCGGGTTCCTGCATCCTCTCCTTTGTTCGTGGAGGTTTCTCGCCTGTCTCTTTCCGGCAGCGGAGGCAGGACCCCCCTGAAGGACCCGCACTCAGCACCAGGTGGGGGATGAATATTAAAATCCACCCCAAAATTAAAAACCTCAACCTTTCAATTCGGCAGCGCCACGGTCGCCTGTTCGACCCTGGGCGGGCGCCTCCACATCCTGGACCTCCAGGAGAGTCAGAATTGCCGGAGGGCTCCTGTTTAATGAGTAAAATGGGGAAAAAGAAAGAGCTTTGGGGTGCCTTCTGTCTGGGATCACAGGCACTATGCGCCGAGCATCCTCCTGCTGCACCGTCGGTCCCCGCAGCACCCGGCCCTCTCCGGCAGAATGGATTTTCCTCTAAAGCTGTGGCATGGGAGAGAAAAACAAGACCTAAATAACCCCAAATAAATAAACAACCTGTTTATGTCTTGCGAAAATGGCCGGGATGAGGAGACGCCATCACCGCGGATCCGAAGGTGGGAGGCCTGAGACCCTCCGGGGCCCGGCTGCCTCCCTGGGGCTTGGCCCAGGAGGATGGAGAGGAGGGGGCAGGAGGCTCTTATTAATACTAATCCCAAGAAATATTGCTATGCCCTGAATAAATCAGGCTGGGGGTTTCTCGAAGACCTTTGCCCCCTCGAGAGGAGCTGCAGCCCGGCCCCTCCTCTTCTGGGTGGACACTTTGGGAAGGGAAATGGAAATGGTGTGGAGGGAGGGGGAGGTGGTGGACAGATGCATTTGATTTTTTCACTGAGGGCTGGAGGAGGAGGTGGCATGATTTTATTCCAGGCACGTCAGCTCCCCCCTCCCTCCCTGTCCCCTCCTTCCTCCCTCCACCCGCAGTCCGATGTAAACATAACGGCTCGAAACCTTCCAGGCTCCATCCCCAGTTGGATTATAGGGGGGAATTAAGCAGCTTGTGAGCAGGTTTGATTAACACAGGGATGCCCCCAAATAACCTTCAGGCGTCTGGCCTCAAGGTCATGCACTGGAAGGGGCCGGCAGGGCTGGGGACAGGGACCCTCCGGTACCCCAAGGTGTGGGGAGAGGGAAGGGATGGATGGAGTGGAGAAGTGGGACGTGCAGATCCCTCCATCCGTGATTTTATGCCATTTTTATTTCTCCTGCCCACGCCCACCCCTGACTGACTCGCTCGCCACTGCAGCACTGCCTGGGCTCCGAGATGCTCTGGCTCCAGCGGCAAGGAGGAATGGAAGATGTGGGAAATTCCTCTATTTCCCTCATTTCCCAGCTCTTCAACTGAGCATCAGCCCCATCCAGCTCTGCTCTTCACCCAACCATGAAGGATGATGGTCTCCCAGCAGAAAGGTCTTTTCCTCCATAGCCCCACAACATCCGGCTCCTTTTTTCCACTTATTTTTACACCATGTGCCTCCTTGAACCGCAGACCAACATACCCCCCATCAGCAGCAGCCAAAGTGGGCATTTTATTGGGAAATCTAATCAGGTTTAAAGGGGAAAATCCTTTCTTAATGTCTCAGCTAAGCAACAAGCTCGATTAAGTTGTTTAGACTATAAAAAGGGCAGAGAGTCCCCTATTCTTTTTCCTCTCTGCTCTTCCTGGACAGCACTGTCATCTCCACACACCACTCCACTGTCTTCAAAGCCCAAACAAGCCTCAATGACACAGGACTCACATGTCATTCCCCGACATCCCCCCCTTCCCCGCCTCCCCCCAGCAACAGAGTCACAAATCATCTCAAACACTCTAAATTTAGCCCGGCAGCGAGACCAAGAACAGGCATTTCAGTGACATCACTGCTGGAAATTAAGGGGTCAAACAGGGAAGCCGAACGCGGCACCCTGAGGAGCGAGGACACCCTGAGGAGCCTCCCTGTTTCCCCTCTTAAGACATCTCATAGCAGCACCTCAAAATGTATTTTTCCCATCACCCAAAATGCCCAGAACTGAGCAGCCAATAGATTAATTCCCATCAGGAGCTGCGCTGAAAAGGCCGTGGGGCTCCAGCGGATCAGCACTGCCGGGATGCGCGGCGTGACCGGGAGAGGAGAAACCAAAGGAGCAAAGCCCGTGAGCTTTGCCTGGAGCAGCAGCTGAGAGAGAGGCAATTCCTGCCACCTCGGGGCTGGAAGGCGTGTCCAGCATTCCGTGCTGGCTGGTGGAGGTGGAGGATACACCGTTTCCATGGTACTTGCACAGTTGGGTGTGTGTTCGGTCCCCAGTCTCTGTGATTACAGGGTGCTGGTGATGCTGTGGGATCCCAGGACCTGCAGTGCTCCCTGTGTGCTTTGCCCAGAGTCAAAAAACACTGGGGAAAAGGGAAAAGGGAGCCAGGGCTGATTCCTGAGGTGGGAATGGGGCTGCTATGAAGCAAAAGGTCCTGTGTTCCAGAGGATGAGGAAAGAAGAGGGATTCCCGTGGCTCCCATTGCACTGCAGTTGGAAGGGCAGATCCCGACCTCCTTAACAAGATCGGATGGATTCATAGACTTATACAATCCCAGAATGTTTGGGGTTTGAAGGTCCCTTAAATTTCATCCAGTTCCAAAACCCTGCCGTGGGAAAGGACACCTTCCCAGGTTGTTCCAAGCCCCGTCCAACTGGGCCTTGGACACTCCCAGGGATGGGGTGAACCATTCTAGGGATGGGACTGGAGTTTAATAAGAGGATCTTAAGAGTCATGGAGCATTCATAAACTACCTGGGCCCTCATCCAAGGGAGTCATGGTGACATAATGCCCAGTGAAATCACAGTTCTTTAATCGTTACCAATGCCAGGAGAGATTTGAGTGGTAGCACTCCCTCATGTGACCCTACAGATTGTGATACATTAACACACCTGTGCTGGCCCCAGGAACCCTCATCCATAAAATGTCCATCCTACTGTTCAGAGGAAACATCTTCATTTTAGGACTGAACCTGTCCCAGCACTAAAAGCCACATTACCAGGAGCCCAGACCCTTCCTGCCCTTCACTGTGTGTTCAAGTGAGAAACCTGCACAAGTCTCTCTCAGGGTATTTTGGGATTGTTTAAGCCAAAATACAGGATAACAAGAGGATAAAATGCCCCAGTGGTTGGTCACTGGAGGTGACCAGCAGCACAACCTGTCCCCAGACCCAAGGCAAGCCCTGAGCAGCCTGGCTAGAGGATTTACTTCCTCTTGCTGTCTCTCCTCCGAGCATATTTAAGGAGCTGGGGACAGTCTGGAGGTACAGTGGAGGACACTCCTCCTACCCTTTGCAGTATATTTAAGCAGGGTCCAGTCCTCAGCAAGTGTTTTCCAAGTGTCCCAATCACCCTTCAGCAGCCTTTAGGTCAGGGAGGTAGAGGAGTTGCAGAGATGGGATTCACCCTACCAAATCTCAGCTGCCCAAAGGTCCTCTCATACTTGAGAATCACATTGTGTGATGCCCATTGTTTATGGACATTCATCCCTGGTCTCCAAAACAAACCACTCCCTGGTCACTCCCATCTCTCTGCCAACCCAGAACTTGCCAACCCAAGCCAGTTCAGCAGGCCAAGATTAGGAAATCACACGATCCCAGAAACCCATGATTTGGGTTAGAAGGGACCACTTAAAGATCCTCTCATGGGCAGGGAAACTTTCCACTATCCCAGGTTGCTCCAAGCCCTGCCCAGTCTGACCTTGGCCACTTCCAGGGATGGGGCAGCCACAGCTTCTCATGGCAACCTGTGCCAGGGCCTCACCACCCTCACAGCCAACAATTCCTTCCCAATATCCCATCTCTCCCTGCCCTCTGGCAGTGGGAAGCCATTCCCCTTTGTCCAGTCCTTCCAGACCCTTGTCCCAGGTCCCTCTCCTGGAGCCCCTTTGGGCACTGGAAGGAGCTCCAAGGTCTCCCTGGAGCCTTCTTCTCTCCTCTCTGAACAATAAATTACTGCTCATGGGGCCACAACCTCTTGTAAAGTCACTCCAGAGAAGCTGAGATGATACTTTTAGGGATCTGCTGCTCACAGCACCTACATCCATTGGTGGTCAGTGACCCTTCACTTCCGCTGTGGTTTTTGGCAGCACAAGAAGTCTGGAAAGCGCTGTCTCTGCCCTTTGAATTTCATGTTCACTTTGCCCCAGCGGCGAGAAATTAAAGAAAAACCAACAAGCCAATCACCCCTGCAGCATCAATTCCTCCTAGAGGCACAAAATATGACACGATGGGGGAGAAGGAGAAGGTTGGGGATGGAGAACCAGCATCCACCGGTGCCTAAATCCGATACAAACCTCTCCGGCCGTGGCAGAGCACGAGGAATTCTCCGTCTCGGATACAACACAGCGGCAATTTTACGAAGGTTGGCTTATTTTCATGGAGATTTTTTTGCCTTTCAACCCGAGCGTTTCCGCGTGGCAGCAGCTGTGGAGATGAGCTAATGCGGAGCTCAGTCATTTCCCTGCTGAAACACGGGTCTTCCTCCGCAGCCGCAGCCGCTCCGATAAATATCTCACGCGGGGAAAGACAAAAGTAACGCCTGTGCACGTGTAATTTTCAATGTCAATGTGTTCGGCGATGAGTCGGAATCATAAAAGTTATTTCATTTATTACAATCATACATAAAGCCTCTTAGAGCTGCAGACTTGGAATAGGCAATTATGCCCATAGGTTAATAACACACAGCGATTTGACTGACAACTGGAATTAGATTTAAACACGGCAGAGTGGCATGCTAAAGGCACTTTATTAAAACTGTGGCTGGGGATTTGTTCAAAATACCAGTTGCATACCTTTCCTGGTGAAATATTTATAGATAGCACTATATTGTGGCCTGTTATATTGCTTTTTCTCCTCCTTTCCCCCACTGCTTTGAGCTCCGCTGGATGGCGAGGAATTTATCTGGTCAGATTTTCCTGGAGAGAGGGCAAATGCCCCGGGGTTGCTTAACGTGAGGTGATGTGATGGGATGTGATAGGCAGTGGGAATGGGCCATATAGCAGGGATTAACTCTGTACCTGAATTTACCTCTCCATCCTCTCTCCTTATCACTCCCCAGTGCAGCATCCTCTTAATGCTGCCCTCATTATCCCAGAGTTAATGATCCCAATATCCCAGAAAAAAACCAGGGTCAGCTACTGATACAGTCAGTAAAATAAATGTTCTTTGATTCAGTTGATATTGTAACTTTTTCTTATCCTGCTACTAGGAAAGTTTCTCCTTTTGAGCTTAGTTCATCACGGAGATGGGTTCCCTGCAGCCAGGATGGAGTCCCTGCTCCAGGGGGATTTTATTGCAAGTTAAAAAAAAAAAATGTTTGTCAGGAATGACAGCAGAAAATACTTGATCCTGCCTAGAAACAAGGGCATGGGTTAGAGCCCAGCATTTCCCATCATTCTTGGAAAAAAAACCACTTAATTGCTTCAAAAAAATAGCTAAGGACCAGTTGGGGCTGGACCAAGTGACATCCAAAGGTCTGGTTCCAACCTAACATTAGTCCCTGAATCCAACTGACCTGTAAATCAGGATTAAAATCCCAAAGGCTCTTTGTGTACCACTGCCATCACTGGCAGCCAATGGGAAAGGCTGGTTACAGCTGAAATGCCCTTAACATTGACTCCTAATTCCCATCTCTGGCTTTCTTGCCTCATTTGAATGATGTTGAAAACATCTATATAATAAGAGCTGTCTTGCAGCCTATTCCAACCAAGCAGCCATCCATGAGCCAGGGGTTAAAATCCAGGTGCACTGTATTGGATTCAAGGACTTCTCTTAAAATTAGCAAGACAAAAATCAGCAAAACAGAGTGTATTGTCCAGATCTCCACATCCCCATTCTTCTAGAGCAAAACCTAATGGCATAAAATCGGAGTTTAAGCAAAAATTATCTTCCTTAGTTTCAAGGAAAGGGAAGCTGGGGTGAACTCAGCTAAAAAAGGAGCTTGAGTCCACCATTCCATCATCATTCCCTGCCTGGCTGAGCAGTGTATTCCAGACCAGCAGCCAAGCTCTAGTTGAAGATGTCCCTGCTCACTGCAGGGGATTGGATTAGATGACCTTTAAAAGTCCCTTCCAACCCAAACCATTCTGTGATTCTATGATCCATGGACCAAGGATCCCCAGTGATCTCTGGTCCCCAGGATCAGGAATAAGCTCCAGCAAAGCTCCAACTCCAGATTTTGATCCTACAGACCTCTCCTTCCAACCTGGGGGCCAAACCTCTAATTTCAAAGCCCTTATTACCCAACGATTAAAATAAAATGAAGTCTGAGAGCACCACCTATAAAAAGATCATCCCGGTGCTCCTCATGCATTAAATATGAAGGCTCAGAGCCTTCCTGTGATGCCAGGGCAGGCAGGAGAGCAGCTCCCTGGGCTGGGATTACCTGGCAGCAGTCCTGGTGCTGTGACCTTTCCCCAAAGATCAGCCTGTTGAGCAGCTCCCCGCAGCTTTGGCAGTGCCCACGGCAGAGGTGGCACCATCCCCACACGCACAAACACTCTCACACACTTCCCCAGCAGCTTTTTCCAGCAGATTTGCTGAGTGCCAGTGCCAATGGCAGCTTTGGAGAGAGGAGAAGGTGCCAAGAGATGAATTAACCACAGGCATGTGCGGGGGCACATGGTGGGCACCGGCTCAAACCCGGGGCAACTCACTTTGTTGAAATGCCCGTGGGAGAACAGCCCTTCTTTTTTTTTTTTTTTTCTTTTTTTTTTTTTTTTTTTTTTGACGCCCTGAAAGATTTATAACAGTCTTTGCCAGGTTCTCCCTCCTATCGCCGATAAAACTCATCCTGGCACGACTTCAGCCCAGGATCAGTTTTTCGAGCATGGCAGAGGAAGACCTCGGTGACTTGGAGCAAACATCCAGTCCTTGGCTGAGGCCCAGCCCAAACTCAGGGAGGTATCTCAGTGTTTCAAGGCATGGAAAGGAGGTGCATATGTGAAACCCACAGGCTGGTGACATGAAGGATCAGGGCTGACAGGGCCTGACTGAGCCCAGCCAACATTTGCCCTCTCATCTCCATCCCAAGCAGACAAATCCTGGAGCGTTGGGCGTAGGTGGTTTGTCACCCTTTCAAAGAGGTTCTTGTGTCACCAGCTCATGTAATTATACCATGCATCTCATTTTATGAAGGCATAAATATCTGTAGGAAAATACATAGATGCATACATGTTGTTTCCCTTACAGCCCCAGGCCCCAATAGGCAAACCCCATTTTTTAAAAACCCCAACCTTCAAAACGTCTGAGGCATGAGCTGAGTTTACTTGAGCAGCTAAAAAACCAGAAGGCAAATTTGAAGCACATTAGGAAAAGGACTAAAAATACAGTCGAGAAATTGGAACCAATTTTGCGATCTGGGGGTTTCTTGCTGTGATTTCTGGGCGTTTGGGGTTGGAGATAATGGAACTGGGAGCGGACGGCGGCATGGTTTTATTTCAGGATCAATATCAGGGTGGAGCAAATGGTGTATTTATCTGCCAGTACACACAAGGCTTAAAAAATCTAATTGTGCCTTGTTTTACTCTAATGCAGCTCTGTGGCACCACCAGAGAGTACCAGAGCACCCAAAATGTGCTTATTTTCCAGTCCTCCCCTGGTTTTTGTTGTGTTTCCTGTCCATCCTAGTCTCACCCCATCCTGCACAGAGGTTTTATAGGTTATTTTGGGGATGCCCAAATCTGCCTCACTTGTCCCTTAGGCTAAAAAAAGGAACTGACATCATCCTGTAGGAGTTCCCACTATGAAATTAAGTCCTTATGGATGATCTTAACTGAGGGGAGACTTCAAGGACGTACCCAGACCGGCAGAGACATCCAGGAGCAGTAATTGCCCGAGGAGATGAGATTCCCAGGGAGACCCAGCCCAGCCCCACGGACACGAAACCACAATTGTCATCTGTGATGAACAACAGAGAGGGGAACATACAGGAAACAGCAATTAAACCATTAAAGCCTTGGGCAGCTTCCCGGTGACCAGCAGCCTTTAGCTATATAAATATCTCACATGGCATAAAAGGAGCTGTTCTCTACCCATTGTGTGTCCCCAATGACCTTCAAGAGGGACACGTGGGGAGGGATTGTCACCAGACACATCGACCTGGGGTCTTCTGCTCCATCTGAAAGGGGGTTTGGTTCCCTCCCAAAAGGATCTCCTGCTCCCCTCAGCAGTGCTCAGCAGTGCTCATCAGTCCCAGTGCAAGTTGAAATTATCCTACGGCCTAATTACTGCCCAGATCTGGTGCCTATAAATACCTGGCCCTGGTGTAGGGAAATAACTGACCTGCTGTCGATGCTGGGTGGTTCCAACGTCACCGGAGATGGGGAGCATGAAGGAAGGCAGAGGGGTTCCTTGGTGGTAAATGTGCTGCTGTTAACATATTTCAGTGTTGAGAGAGAGGCTTCCATAGTTAACCTGAACATGTTCATGTTTTGTATCACTCCCCAAACACCCTGAGCCTTGGCTCGCTCCAGCCTGGAGCAGATATAACACCTCCTATAACATACTCCATCATATATAGCATCATCATCATGGAATGGTTTGGCTGGAAGGGACCTTAGAGCTCATCTCGTTACAACCCCTGCCATGGGCAGGGACACCTTCCACTATCCCAGGTTGCTCCAAGGCCCAACCAACCTGGCCTTGGACACTTCTAGGGGAAGTCACAGCTTCTCTTGGCACCCTGTACCAGGGCCTCACCACCCTCACGGCCAACAATTCCTTCCCAATATCCCATCTATCCCTGCCCTCTGCCAGTGGGAAGCCATTCCCATTTGTCCTGTCCTTCCAGGCCATTGTCCCAAGTCCCTCTCCAGCTCTCCCGGAGCCCCTTTGGGTTCTGGAAGGGGCTCCAAGGTCTCCCTGGATCCTTCTCCTCTCCAGGTGAGCCCCCCCAGCTCTCCCAGCCTGGCTCCAGAGCAGAGGGGCTCCAGTCCTCGGAGCATCTCCGTGGCCTCCTCTGGACTGGCTCCAGCAGCTCCACGTCCTTGTGCTGTTGTTCCTCAGGGCTGGAGACAGCTCTGCAGGTGGGGTCTCACCTGAGGGGGCAGAGGGGCAGAATCCCCCCCTCCCCTGCTGCCCACGCTGTGGGATGAGCCCAGGACACGGGGGTTTTGGGCTGGGAGTGCCCATGGACAAGGCATGTCGAGCTTCAGAAGTGTCTCCAGAGGCTCTCCAAGGACAGGCTGACTCTGTGCAGGTACCATCATAACCCCAGCTCCTGGATTCAAGGAATTCTGTGGTTTTCCCTTCTAAACTTTCCAGTCAGCACCACAGCAGGGAAAGGCTGGGGGATGCAAGAGAGGCTCCACAAGCAGCAGCAAAAGGGAAATCCAAACTCCTCCTTAGACAGACAGTAAAAAGCAGTTCCCACACAGGGACGACAGGGTCAGCACAGGCATGGGACTGCTCCCAAGGGACAATTTGGATGAAACTACCTTGTTAGGAGAGAGGTGACTTTTTTTCAAATCTTTTTGTTCCCTGCAGCAACAGACACCTGAGCACAGCTCTGTGCTGGTGCCTGGGACTCAGCAAGCAACAACTGGGAAATTTTCAAGTTTATTTTAACAGTCAAGCTGAGTGAAATGCAAAAGATCTCAAGGAGTGCTGAAAAATCTGGTCAGTAATTACAAATGGTTGTACTTTATTTAGCAAAAGGAACAGCCCTGAGACTGAGATTGGAATGAAAATAAGCCCGGGAAGATCCGTGATCGTAAAAAACTCAGCGACAACCAAAGTTTTCAGCAGGCAGAAATCATTCTTGGCATTTATCAGCACGGCCACATGTGCTGCTTGTTGGGAGAGGAGTTTTGGGGATAGACACCAAGACTGATTGCTCCATTCAGTCTGGATGGGTTTTGTTAAAACCATCGACAGAAGGTTTAGAGATGTTTACATTTAAATGGTCATCCTGGGGTTTCCAAGCTGTTCCTGCTTTGACAGGAGCTATGACTGTGAGATGAGCAATACTGCCCCCACCTCTGGTACACTTCTGAGGGACCCAGACCGGTATAGTCATACCAGGGAGTGTCAAATGTGCTGTTCTGGGTGTACCCAAGCAGGAGGAGATGCTGCTCTGCACCCCTGAAGGATCTGTGTCTTCCAACACCTACATAACATCTCCCAGTTGGACGGAAAAACCCACTTCTGTTATTTTTTCCCAACAGAAAACCCCACCTATAAACTTTTGGTACCAAATTTAGTGGGTTAACCCTGAGAATGGCTCTACGGTCCTGTTGGCTGATCTCCAGGGTGATGGAGAAGTAGGGAACTCGCTGGGAGTCCTGCAGTACCTTTCCCTCCCCGCCAGCCATGGAGGCTTTCACTGCAATTCCTCCTGCTGCAAAGAGTGATGCTGCAGCAAACAGAGTGTCTGCAGGATGATGAAACACAGAGGAACTGTAATGAGATTTCAAGTGAAGCCAGCTTTTCCCCTGGCATGTCTGGTCTGGATAAATCCAAACTGTTCGCAGTGCAAAGCCCACGTGAAGGAGGAGCGCCCTTGACCAGACGCACTGCGAGTCCCAGACAGGAAGCCTGACACAGCTCTTCCCATTCACACCCCTCCCTGCGGATCAGCAGGACAAATCCTGCATTGCGAATAGCTCATCTCAGTCAAGGAACAGCAGGAATCTCTGCCACTGCTGTGGCCAAACCCCACACAACACAGCCAGGGCACAGGGGGGTGTGTGCTGTGTGGGGCTGAAAGAGCCACCAACCTCCGGCAGAGGATCTGATTTTGGCAGAGATTAGCTGGAATGTGCAGTGCATCCCTCAGCATTCCAGAGCAGCAGCCACTAGAGGGGGGTTCAGGGCTGTACAGCCTCAATCTCAGTCCGAGAGTGGGACTTGGAAAATCCCCGCAGCCTTTGGGAAGAAGGAGCAACTCAAAACTCTGTGAGAAGGAAGGCTTGGAGAAGGATGGAAGCCAGTGACGCACAGAGGAATCCACACCAAAATGCCTGTGTGTGGTTCTCCATTGTGCTGTCTCAGAGCAATCCATCCATTTGTTAAATATTCATGTGGAAGTGATACCCTTCTAACAGCACGGCTGGTAGGAGGCAGCATAAGGAGAAAAAAAAATGGCCAAATTTTCTTCCAGTCAGAGAAACACGGTGACAATTTGCCGGTTTTAAAGAAAGCTGCCATAAATACCCGTGGCTACATCCCTGTAGTCAAGCTTTTTATTTTTTATGGAAAAATAAATCTCGTCAATGGGGAGTTGAACGGGGAGCCACATGTTCAGGATGCTAAAGTTGCAGGGATGGCTGATGGACACATCCAACATCTCAGTTAGTCACTCCTGAGGTCTCTCTGGTGTCTTTGCACCCATCCTGCCCCTGACTGACCTGCCCCATGCAATTTCCATCACTTCAGAGTGGGCTTATAAGGAAGATAGGGGCAAAATTTTATTAGGGTTTGTTGCTATAGGGCAGGAGTGATGGTTTGATTCAAATTAGATATAAGGAAGACATTTTTGATGATGAGGGTGGTGAGGCACAGACACAGGATTCCCAGAGAGGCGGTAGACGCCCCAAACATTCAGAGTCAAGTTGGATGAGGCTCTGAGCAACCTGATCTTCTTGAAGATGTCCCTGCCCATTGCAGGGGGTTGGAGTAGGCAAATTTTAAAGGTCATTTTCAACCCAAACCGTTCCGTGATTCTGTGATCACACAACACTTGGGTGCCAGGCAGAGAGCTGGACCTACAAGTGCCCCATTTCGCTCATGCTGATGAAAATCCATCCACCCCTAAATGCCTCCCTATGAGCCATTTGTTTGTCTGCCCACGTGTTTCTGCAAAGCTGTGGCAGCCCTGGGGTTGCTCTGGGCTGGGAAAGGAAGGATGGGGCTTTCCCAGGTGGAATGGTTGCTGCAGGACAAAATGGTACCCAAGCATCCACACCATGGTACCCTCGTGGTGGTGGTGATGATGCTGCTGGTTGCTACATGGATTGAGGTTGCTTAGCAACTTCTCAGCACTGGAGAGGGAACGTGGGAGCTGGAGAACGGAAGGGACATTGCTACTGTTGTTTGCGGGGCCATACATTGAGTTATCCCAGAGCACCCAGACCTTGCTCCCAAAAGATTTGTGACACTTACCACAGAATCATAGAATTTTTAAGGTTGGAAAAACCCTCCAAGATCATCCAGTCCAACTCTTAACCCGGCACTGCCCAGTCCACCACTAAACCATATGCCCAAGTGCCACATCCACGTGCACTTTGAACACTTCCAGGGATGGTGATTCCACCACTTCCTGGGCAGCCAGTTCCAAAGCCTGACCACTCTGCCAGCGAAGAAATTTTTTCAGTGATGTGACAGCACACCCAGTCTTGTAGGATGCCCTGATGCCCAAAAAACCACAAGGAAACACCCTGCTCTGCTTTGGCACCTGCATCCAGTGATGCTCCGGTGTGGGAGCTCAGCTACGCTCCTTGGTTATCCCATGGGGCAGTAGTCCAAGCCCAGCTGGTCCCAAACACACCGGCTCTGGACACACATGCCACGAGGGTGCAATCCAAGGTCAGCCAAGAAAAATGCTCCTGGGACATCCCCAGGAGCAGTGGGACAGGGAAGCACAGCTCCAGCTGGAGAGCCATGGTTGGGAAGCACTGCTGGCAACTCCACTACCAGAGCAGCACATGGATGAAAGAACATATCTGGAGAGGGAATCTTCTGAACCACCTACAGCCACCCTTACAAACCAGTCTGTACAACCTTGTTGGGCTAGATTGTAGTTTTGCCAAACAAATCTGAATTTCCTTCAGTTATTCCCGGAGAGCTCTGCTGCTGTGTGACTTGTTGCAAGGTCACAGGCAGGGAAAACTCTAAATACAGCCCAGACAGTTTAAAACATGATGTCTCCATGTCCCAGAAAATGCTCAGCTGGGAATGTTGTCCAAGTGCTCCACAGCCTGGGTTTTTCCAGTTTTGCTTGAATATTGAGAAATCCTGCTCTTTTTTCCCTCCATGCAGAAGGTACCTCCCACTTTCCCAACCCCCTGAAGTCTGTCCATGGAAATCCCATCTCCAGACTGGGAAGCAGGATCATATACGCTCCCACTGTTCTTCTGCTCTTCCCTAGACACCATTTTTCCACCACACCTGGAGACAGGATCCTGGGCTAAATGGACTTTAAGCCTCCTCCAGGACAGTCATTCTCGGGATGTAGAGATCTACCATTCTCTAGTTCCTTGCTGGAGTGAGGAGCAACTTCCCTATAGGCTGCTTCTCTATTTATCTACATTTTAATGCCATAGATGCATTATTCTGAGGCTGCAAAGGCTTTAAACCATGCAGTCCCCTCAGAGGAAACTTTTTAATGTTGTTCATGTGAATCCCCAGCATCTGTGTTTCTAATCCATAGCATTTTCTAACAGCATAAAGCAAATAAATTTATGCCACTTCAGGCCAAAAGCCTAGAGATTTCTTAAATATATTTACCTTTATACATAAACCTCTGCTCTTCTGTCTGTTTTCTTTTTTCTTTTTCATGCTACAATTTTTCACATTTCTCTTGGAAGGAGGAAGCTCTTTAATAGCACAGTAATACCCTGCTCTCCATCACTTACCTACCCAGTGTTTTGCAGATTCACTGTCAATCATTTGATACCCTGCTCTGCTAAACGCTGTCATTAGACTGTTTTTCTGTCCTTCACCCTCCTGCCACCAAATTGTTGTGGTGAAAGCAATTTTTTTTTTTTAAGAGGTAATATTTATTTTGCATTAAAATACCTACAAACACCCAGTTGCTCGCAGTGCAACATTTTAAGTAATTCAACATTATGTTATTTAAGTATCACACCGACACTACCATCTTGTGCCTTTGTTCAGGGACAGGGTTTGGATGGGAATGATTTTAAGCTGCAGGATAATATCCCTGTGCATTTGAATTGCTCTATTACATTAATTTTTATGGCAAAATCTGTTTTCCTTTCCATCAAACCACTAACAGGAACACTTTTTTTCAGGACCACACTCTCGCTGTTCAATGGAGCTCCTCTACGCTAAACTTTTCTGTCCTAAATTTTTAGTCGTGCCATTTTTCTTTTCAAAATGTTGCCTTTCCTTTGCAATTTCTGTAATTCCACGTAGGACTGCCTTTCATTTATATTTTTCACTTTCCATCTCTGAATTCCTGTTCTCTGGACATCATCCCCCTCAGTGCAAAGACTCTGACAGGTTTTCATTCTTTGAACAGACACACCACTTCCTCAAATAATTTCCAGTTTATCTTTTTGAGTTTATCTGTACATCAGTTGCAGAAACACCAGGAACTAAGAAGGATTTCTCCACCATAAAGGCTGAAACCTGTCCCTGCTCAATGGGATGAGGTTTTTCCTGGCAAAGCTTAAGCTGTAGATTCAAGTGAAAATTAATTTATACCCCACTACTCAAGTCATATTTAATAATGTGAATAGATGATCTTTAAGGTCCCTTCCAGCCCAAACCATTCTATGATCCTATAATTCTATATTAAGATTCAAATTTCTGTTCTTGGGCTGATTATATTCTGTATTCTCCAAATTCTCACTTCTAGTTTAAAGGGATCTCCTAAAAGCCCTTAGCTGAGACTTTCAGCTCCAGCTCCCACTACAATCACGGATTCCTTTAACCCTTCAAACCCACATATTAATTTCACAGCCTCAAATTTCTTCCCGTGAACCAAATTTCTGACACAGAATTTATACCTTTTAGGAGTTTCACTCCTTCCAGAGGTAGGTTCCCACTGCAGTTCTGCAGCACAACTGAGAATCAGAGAATCATGGAATGGTTTTCGTTGGAAGGGACCTGACACTTTCCACTATCCCAGGTTGCTCCAAGCCCAACCAACCTGACCTTGGACACTTCCAGGGATCCAGGGACAGCCACAGTTTCTCATGGCAACCTGTGCCAGGGCCTCACCACCCGCACGGCCAACAATTCCTTCCCAATATCCCACCTCTCCCTGCCCTCTGGCAGTGGGAAGCCATTCCCCCTTGTCCTGTCCCTCCATCCTTTGTCCCCAGTCCCTCTCCAGCTCTCCTGGAACCCCTTTAGGCTCTGGAAGGGGCTCTAAGATCTCCCTGGAGCCTTCTCTTCTCCAGGTGAACCCCCCCAGCTCTCCCAGCCTGACTCTGGAGCCAAGGGGCTCCAGCCCTTGGAGCATCTCCATCCCTCCTCTGGACACGTTCCACCTTTCTCTTCTTCATTTAAATGGAAGCTGAGAAAGAAATCTAATTCCTCAGGTCTATGATTTTTTTATTTTTTTTTAATTAGTGACAGTATTTTTGCTCATCATCAGTTTCAGCAGCACCACCTTCCTTCTGGAAAAGATGAAATTATTGCTTGGACATTCCCCTTCTGGGGATTTTGGCTTTGTCCACGCTGCTGTGAATTCTTCCTTGGTTATCCATTGAAAGGGGCAGAGCAATCACGCGGAGCTCTCTGAGCTGCACAAAGTGTTCAGAGCAGTCCATGGGCATGGTCCTGGTGGCTGTGTCTTGGCTCCATCCTTCTTCTCTGGTGAGAACATCAGGCAGGAGAAAACTCTCAGGCTCCTTCCTTACAGGAACCACAGAATCATTCCCAAAAGATCCTTGAGGTTGCCTTTGGCAAGGGCAGATGAGACCTGGGCACTGTTTGAGACTGAAAACCTGCACCAGACGAAGCTGGTAACGAAGTTCATCTCCTTTAGAGCTCATGGAAATTGAGAATCATCAAGCAGATTGTGTGAGCACTTCTAGTCCAGCTCAATACACACTGGGTGTTCTGTAGCCACTCCCTGAGCACAAGGAGCTACATGAGCGAAAGAACTGATTTAATGGTGCAGCTGCATCTCTGCAGGTTTATTTGCACAGCCAGAAAAACGGGGCAAAATCACAGTTCTGGTCAATAAATCCAAGCCAGTAAAACCCCCACGGTGGATATAAAATCCGGCACAAAATCAATTAACCTGGTGGAGGAAAAAAAAGCTACTTGTACATATGATGTGGGTTAAATGCAGCCTGAGTTTGTATTAACGTAACTTCATGTGGTCATGGGGTTTAGGGCCAAAATCTTTCCTTGTGTCATTCTCACAAGTATCAATGGCCACCAGCAGGTGGGTAATGCCACTAATTCCATCTTTCAGGAAAAATATCTTTTCAGGATGAATTTCTTCGTGAAAAGGGTGGTCAGGCCTTGGAAGGGGCTGCCCAGGGAGGTGGTGGAGTCTCTATCCCTGGATGTGTCCAAGGAAGGACTGGACGTGGCACTCAGTGCTCTGGGCTGTGGGACAAGGTGGGGATCGGGCACAGGTTGGACTTGATGTCCTTGGAGATCTTTTCCACCCTAAATGATTCTGAGATTCTGTGAAGGATAGCACAGGTGATGTTAAAGCCGTGAGTCAACAGAACCTGCTTGCTTTCAAACTCATCAGAAAGAGCAATCAGACCTTTTACTGGAGAAAACTAACAAGAAAACCATCCCAGGGGATGAACTGTGGAGATTCTCAGAGCTAAAATAGACTTGCAGGTTTCCTTGGATGCACATCCATGGACCAAAACGTTGGTTATAGGCTGGAGAAGGGCCTGTGACTAAAGACATGCCTGGGAGTTTCTGCGCTGAGAAAGGATTTGGAGGGGGTTTGGGCAGGGATGAAAAATCCTCCACGGTGCCTTTATTTAGCTGTTCATCTGGATAGAAATGCCCAACAGAAGCCCAAAGCTTGTTTAACAGTTTAACATTCATCCTTAGGAAGCATCTGACACACTGTTTCTGTACAAATAACCACAGCAGTGCTGTACAGATGACTTATTTGGTTTCCCAGTGGGTGTGTAAGTAAATTAGCAAAAAATAAATGTCATGCGGCTGTGACTTACTCCAGTTCTAAAGGCTCTGTTTTCCCTCTGTATTTTTGTTTGTTTAACAAGTTCTTAATTAAATTCTGTTTTCTAGCAGTTGAACTAACGTGATGACACAAGATGAGGTTGTTTAGAATTCAAATCTTCCCTGATTTCTCATTGTTGCAGAGGAAGAGATAACGGCAGTCGGGGCCCTGAGAGCCGCCTTCCCCTGGTTGTGTGTGGCTATAAAATCAGCCAAGCAGTTCTCCTGTTCAAAACCCTACCGCTCTGATGGGTTTGTGTCACTATTTTGAGATGATTACACAGTAAAAATAATGTATGGGCTCCCCCTTCTGCCCGAGGACATCAGTGCATGGAAAAGAGCCGTAGAGTGATTGGAATGGTTTGGGTTGGAAGAAACCCTAAAGCTTATTTTGTTCCAACCCCATGCCATGGGGCAGGGACACTTTCCACTATCCCAAGTTGCTCCAAGCCCCGTCCAACCTGGTCTGGAACACTTCCAGGATGGGGCAGCCACAGCTTCACCGGGAAACCTGTGCCAGGATCTCATCACCCTCACAGGCAAGAATTCCTTCCCCATATCCCATCTATCCCTGCCCTCTGGCAGTCTGAAGCCATTCCCCCTTGTCCTGTCACTACAAGCCCTTGTAAAGCAGGGCCAGGATGACTTTCTGAAGGGCCAAGTTCCTGTAAAATACACCAGGAAGTGTGTTGAGCATCTCTGAGAAGCTGAATCAGCCTGTTCCCAGAGCCACACACTTTGATAATGGTATTGGTGCTGGCAGGGCAGGGGAAGAGCAGCTCCACTGATTTCTGTAGCACTTGGAAAGATGGCAACGGCAAACATTGTGGATTTGCAACCTACACATGGAGAAGGGCCACCAGGTTGTTTGGAGTGGGAGTCCAAATTCCAAATTATTACCACTCTACAATTTAGGTCCTCTAATTCTTCACTCTCTCTTGCAGCTCTCCCCTGGAGAGAGACCAGCACCAGCAAAGCATCCATCCCCTGGATCTTTGGCACCTGTTTTAGAAATGAAAAATTGTCTTCCAGGCACTTCACTCTTTCTCTCTCCCAGCTGCAAGGAGGGGAGATAACCAGTGTCCCAGAATCACAGAATTGTTAAGGTTGGAAGAGACCTCTAAGATCATCAAGTCCAACCATCAACCCAGCACCACTAAACCATGTCCTTAAACGCTATAGCCACATGTTTTTTGATCACTTCCAGGGATGGTGACTCCACCACTTCCCTGGGCAGCCTGTTCCAGGGCTTGACAACCCTTTCTGTGATGGGATACTGCATTTTTAGGAGCTGAAGTAGGTTTGAAAGGTACTCTCCATTTCTCACCCAAGCCTCCAGCAAGTTTCAGAGCATTCCTGTAGTTAAAGAGAAAAAAAAAGGGTGGAGTGGGAAGCAAACAATCTCATCTATTTATACACGATTTGGATCATGAGGGCAGAATGATATGAAAACTGGAAGAAAAAAAACCCCAAACCGACTCAAACTGGAAATAAAGCACCAGAAGCTCTGACTGTGAAAAGAATTGAAGATTTAGGGAAAGAATTGAAGATTTAAGGAAAGAAGGGCTCAGAGACCTCAGTGGACTCTCCTGGCTCTAGGATATATCATTAAAGGCAAATCCTGATATGGGACAAATCTAGGAATGCCCTGGCGAGCCTAGAACCCACCACTCCAGTATTTCTGGTTCTTCTGTGAATTAAAGTGTGCTTCTTGTGCAGGGTAATTTGTTTAGCTAATTCATGTGAATATTCAACTTGTAGGAGCCCATTTTAATCCAAGTGCTGCCCCAGCATCACCCATGAACCGGACACTTCCCACGCATCAGAACAGTCAAAAACTGGTCAAGAAAGGGATGTGCAAAGCTGGAAGCAGAAGATCTCCCGAGGAAGGCAGTAGGAAAAGATCCCACTCACCTCTTGGATAGCACCATGGCTTTTCCTCATTTTTTTAATGCTGGTAATTCATTCTTTGACCACAGATTAGCAGCGAATTAGCACTCGGAGCACGTACAGTGAGATGTTTAATGTTACATGAGATATCTCAGATAATTGGAGGCAGTGAAGGTTGGCTGCATCTGGCAAAGCCCTGGGCACATCATTTCCATGGGAGTCCCCAAACACAACTGTCGTGAGACATCTGTATCAGCCTTAGGACTTGTTAGCTTGGTTGATTCTTCCTGATGCTCTACATTTTGATGCCTTTATTTGGCTTTTCATTATTTTAATTTCACAAGAGAGGGAAAGAAACACAGAAACTCAGAGAGCTGAGGTTCTGTATTGAATCTGAGCAAGGATTTCTGGGGATTTCTGAGCTGAAGATTCCGAAAACTCCCATTTTGCTGCATCTTCACCAGTACCAATGATTTGTGAAGGGAAAATGAAGATGGAGACGGGAATGGTTAAGAAGCAAAAGCCAAAGGGCAGCCTGTCACAGAAGAACCTGGGGGACACTTTCGTTCTGGAGCCACTTTCCCCAGATACAGTTTTTTTGATCCAATATTTGCCAAATATTAGGAGCAGTGTTGTAGCTGCGAAGATGTCTGACAACGGTAGAAGGATGTTGGGATTTTTGAGGCACTTCAGCTCCTGGAGGCAGTTCTGGGCCCCTCAGACAAGAGAGACATCGAGGGGCTGGAGCGTGTCCAGGGAAAGGAACGGAGCTGGGGAAGGGGCTGGAGCAGCAGGAGCGGCTGAGGGAGCTGGGGGGGCTCAGTCTGGAGAAAAGGAGGCTCAGGGGGGACCTTGTGGCTCTGCAACTCCCTGACAGGAGAGGGGAGCCGGGGGGGATCAGGCTCTGCTCCCAGGGAACAAGGGACAGGAGGAGAGGAAACGGCCTCAAGTTGTGCCAGGGGAAGTTCAGGTTGGTTTTGGGAACAATTTCTTCATGGAAAAGGTTGTCAAATCCTGGCACAGCTGCCCAGGGCAGTGGTGGAGTCTCCATCCCTGGAGGGATTTAAAAGCCATGTGGATGTGGCACCTGGGGACATGGGTTAGTGGTGGCTTTGGCAGTGCTGGGGGAATGGCTGGACTCAATGACCTTAAAGGTCTGTTCCAACCTAAATGATTCTGTAATTCCAAGAGCCTCTTGAGAGACAACATCTATATGCAGTGCAACTCTGGGCCAGGAGGATGTCTCTGCAAAGAGATGGACCTTGGAGCTGAGGGGTGGTGGAAGAGGTGGTTTGGTCCCTCTGGCAGCTACACACTGCTCCTTGTTTCTCTGGCTGGGATGGCCTTGTGCTGTGAAACATCCTCTCCTTCGTGCTCTTTGCTTGTAATAACGTGGTTCTTTGCCTCCTTGAAAACTCTAAAAACTTGTTGACACAAAAATGATGCTCCTTCCTATTGCATTCAAGGGAGAATTTCAGGAGAGAGGCTCCCAAATTTTAAGAGAAAGGATTTTTGTGGCTTCTCAGTTTTGCAGCCATCCATGAGTGAGGCACCAGAGCACACTGACCTGTCTCTCCAGCAGTCCTCCCCTGCTCCGTGTTTTCCCTTAGAAACAGCAGCACCAAGCTCCTAAACCCAGGTACCAGCAGCACCAGAGAAGCAGAGGACTGGAAGCAGAGTCAGCAGCAAGGTCCAAGTATTAGAGCTGAGCTTCATTTTCCCAGTAAACTGAACTGGAACGCTTAGACACATGAGCTCCCTCTATTTGCACGTTGAGATGTGGATAGGTACCTCAGGGAACGTGGAGTACCAAGGCTCACCCACACAGAAATACCACAGGGACTCTGATTTAGGAGCCAAACCGGTTTGTTTGTTCAGTGAGGCCCGTGACACCAGCTTTTAGCAGGGCTCTGCCAGCACTTGACATTTATTAAAGCCGCAGTTCGGTGAGTGATGTAATTACCTGGGCATTTCCATTTTCATTTTTAGCAAGTCCAAATTAAAGTCTAAATAAAGTAAATTTTTTCGCCAAAGATTACTAATTTATTTCTTTTTTTTAGCACTTCCCTTGAGATGTTTAACCACTTGTAGTACACTTCAACAACCACTTAGCTGAAGGTACTTGGGTTACATCCACAAAGTAGCCAAAAATGCTGTTTCATTCCTTTTGTCCCGTAATTTTTAATGTATGAGAAACAATACCTAGTAGGCACAAAGCAAAAAGGAGCTCCCAGGTATTCCCCTCTCTCTGATAACCTGTGCTAATGAGTTTCTTGCCATTTTAGATAAAATATGCTTAAAAGAAATCCCATCTCCTGTCCTAACAACCACAAGCCTGGGAAGGGCCAAGTGAGGGTTGTGACAGGATCAGTGGAAATCCTTTGCCCAACTTCAGGGTGTCAGGACCCCATTTGTGTCTCCAGTGTTTTGGGAGCCATGGGAAAGTTGAGAGCATCCCTCTGCTCTCCCAGCTGCATCCCAAAGGAGCTGGTCCAGGGGAGCTGATGCCAGCAGGCGATGGGTGCTCATGCAGGAGGCAGAAATACACCCCTGTGCCCAGCTCTACCTTTAAAAGCAGCAGGAGAAATGCAGGAAATGAGGAGAGAAAAAGGGAACATGACAATTAGAGCTGACTTTATTTTGCTCCATAGCCACCGGGTGTCACTCTTGCCTATGGACACAGAAAGGAATTTTTGGTCGGTGATAAAATCCCAATTTCATCAATAAATCCTACAGCTCCCAGTGACGACAGCATCATCCCTGTTTATCACCGTTTCCCAGGTTTCCATATCAAATCACCACCTGGTTAAATCTGGGGGGACCTGGAACTGGCATTTTAGCCTGAGGTGTCATTTGCTAAACACAGGCAAAACACATTAAATTCTTTTTATTAGTATTAGTGCAAATGCAGCTGGAAAATTTAGATCTGGGTTTGGATTATGAGCTTGGCCGGTTTCTGGATCACTAGGACATGCCTTGAAGCTTCTATAGAGAGGGAAGGTGAAGACAGAAAGTGTGGATGGGTGAAAAAGCCCAAAAATGTGGCCTTTGCAGGAGAGCAAGGAGAACATGATTCAGTTGAAGCTGTAACACATTCCAGGCTTTGAAGTCAAGGCAGATCGCGAGTCTCAGAAGTACCAGGAGATAAAGTGAGGTGATAAACGCTGCAAACATTACACAACTCCCTAAATATGCGTTTTTCCGTATCGGTGATTGCCATTGTGTTGGGGGTTTTTGCTTTTCAAAGATAACAAACTTGTCCTGCAGCTGCTAAAAGTCCTGCTGAAGCTGTATTTTTCAGGTTCTCTGGAGATTCTCCACTTGTTCCAAAAGACAGAAAATCTATCTTATTTCCATACAGATGAAATCCAGTGTTGAATCTTTATCTGAGGAAAGAACCACACCAATAAAATGCAACATGACAGGTAAAACCAGTTGCTTTCGCTGTATCAGCAAACCGAACAGATGATAAGAATAATACAAATTTTTAGTCAATAAGATGAGAAAATTCTCATCGGGGGCCTCTCTCTGCCAGCACATAAATGGCTAATTAATATGAGCCTGGCCCTGTGTTGCTGCCAGAGGTAGGAATTTGTACTGAAATCCTACAGCTATAAGGAATTTCACTGCCATAAACAGGGCACATGTGGGGTTCATGGAGAACTCAGAGCCTGGTTATCCATTTGGGATCCCTTCTGGGTACTGTAGGAATGAGCATCATGTCCTATGAAATTAATGACCAGGACTTTGAACTTTGGAATGACTTTAAAAAAGTGGGAGATGTCTAGAAAAAGTTTGGGTTAGGCTTTACTCTGTTATAATCTACTACAAGGAGATGTCAAGTCTTCATTTATTTACCTGTTCACAGTGAGGGCAGGAGGTCACACACAAATACCTTCCAAAATCCATCTCAGGATCAGGAAATTTCGCAGTTACGAATTACCTTGGAAACAATCAATCCTTCGATTTTACGCCGTTCCTGCTGAAATAATAAAGCACAGAAAGCGTTTTGCAAAAACTGATGTGAGTTTCCTAAACCGGCACATTTGCACTAAGTGTCGTGTGAGAAATTTCAGCAATTCCTTTAAAAACAAATAAACAAACAAACAAATAAATAAATTCTTAATAACAAGCAGAATTTCGACACAACTGATTTGAAGAAATTGATTTGCTGCTTTATCCAGATTTTTCTGACCTGTTCTTAATGCTGATTTCCCTCAGTGCTTTCTCTCTCAATTACGGTTGAAATAACTTCATAACAAACTTGTCTTCTGTTTTGGCCTAGAAGTGCCTACAAATTTCTACATATAGAAATACATTTATGTATTCGTATCTACAGACTGAAAAGCAAGATAAACCTGAAGACAAAATTCATATATCAGAATAAAACTCATTACCCCAGGGACCGGACAAAAGAAAAAAATCCCTGAAAAACGTACAACAGCAACAGGTTTTCTTTTTTAAATGCTTCACCAAACATTTTCATATCAAGGATCTGAGCGCTCAAGGTGCCAAAGAGCCGCTGGATGCCCTGAATCCTTTCCCAGTCTGCGGGTGGGACTGTCCCAGTGATGCTCAGCTTCTTGCAAAAGACTTAAGGGTTTGGATACAACTAACTAAATATTTGCAAGATCCTCTCTTTTAGTTTTCCAAGGCCTGAATGATTCATGGGCAGAAAGAAGCCTGCAGCAAATTCATAATTGATGCGTCTCTTCCGACGCGCAGTCGAACAAATGAAGAAATGGATTTAAAACACACCCGATTTGTTGTTTGGAAGAAGAGACATTCAAAAGACTGTCGTGTTTTCTGGCTTGCCCTGAGATACAATTCTATCGGGATGATGTGAGAGCTAAAACATTCATAACCTTCAGCTAGATAAAAACAAAAGTCAACTGCCTCCAACGCAGGCTGGTGATCCACACATCCCGGGCATCACAGGACACGTGAAATCTTTCTGGCTTGGTTATTTCTAAACGAAACCAATCAAATTCAGTTACTTAAAAAAAAAAATCGAGATGAAGGAGCTGTTTTCTCTCCTCCACATCCCCGTTTAATCGCCGCTACGACCAGGTGGGTACAGCAATAACTGTGGCATCGACCTGATGAAAATAGTGTTGCATTCGGAACCTCGATAAATGAATGGGAGGGACAAGCAGTGCCTCTCCCCCCCCCCTCCACCCCCCCAAGGATGTTTTGTTAATTAAATTAGCATTTAAATAGCCAGAGCTAATCTGGGAAGTCAGTCCCTCATTACAGTAACTAGGAAGGGGGGAAAGAGCTGGAGACAATTCCCTACAAGATGGGGTTAAGTTGGCGTTTCACAAACTATTTGCCCAGCCTGTCCCTCCCAAGTGAAAGCTGCCACCCCCCCCTCCTCTTTCCTCCCAGCGTAATTAGCATGTTCCAGTGCTGTGAATGGAAACAATATCCTCCCTCCAAGCTGTGCCCCTCCAGGGAGATGCTTCCCACAGATTGTGAAACCCCTGAGCCAGGGAAAGGGCTTGTCGGGGAATTCACAGTGGGGTAATTACACTGAGGTACCTTGTGCCCCAGTGCAGGAGAAGCCGCATTGCTGTAATTCATTGCAGGAAGCAGGGGCTTGAATAGAGGAGAGGTCCAGAGGCAGGACTGCAGAGAGCCAGCACGATTTATTGCTCCCGCACATCTTCCCAGAGATCCCATCAAAAGCATCAAAACTGAGGCGGTTCTTCGCGCCCTAAGGATGTCTCGAACTTCGAAGAAGTCTGCAGAAAGTAGCAGCGATTACACGTGAATCTGGTTTCTCTTTGGCTGTTAGAACTGAAGGAAGGCTGAAAGGGTGACTTTTCAGAGCTTGAAATAAATTCTGCATTCCAGGCAGAAAAATTAATTCTTCATTCCTGGTAGAAAACTGGAGCCAAAATTGTAAGAATTGTATGATCGCATTTGTTATTTGTCCACTTAAAACAGGCTCTCGGGAATAAATAAAAAGGTTATATAAAATACATTCCCTAAAAGATTTGCTGTTTGTTTTTACATAAAACCAATGATAACTAAAACAGGAGAGGAGATGCAGGAGGAAGAATTGGATTTGGGTGACACCTGCATCCACATCTGGCAACGGGTTTCATCCCGTGTCTCTAAATCAAATTCCAGGTGACTCAACCTGCTGTAAAAAAGACCCACCCTCCCCTTGCTGCTGGTGGTGTCCAGCTGTGAAACGGGGCCTATATTTATCTCCACTGAGAATTACTGGGTTTCAGAAAACGTTGGTGCGGTTTGTCGAGGCCCCAGCTGGAAAATACCACAAGAGGTTCAAAGCTGGGTTCCATCCTGTAATTGGAGCCTCAAGTTCACAAGTGCAAGGACCAACTGTGCAGCCTGAAAGCGGGATGTTCCCACTCCCAACAAGAAACCCTCCACAGCACGGGGCTGTGGGGCTGGAGAACAGATTCTTTCTCCTGCTGGCTGCAGATAAAAACTCATTTTCTGCTTCAAGCTTTTGCCACCCTGCTTGGTCTGAGCTGTTATTTAATTTTTTTTTTTAACTTCAAGGCATCTTCCCAACCCTCGTGCTCACTTGGGATGCTCTTAAGGACATGGACATTAATCTCAGTGTGACTTAAATGCCAACTTAATATTTGTTTTCTCTCTGCCCTGACAAGATACTCTTCAGACCAGGCAGGGATGAAATGATAAATATTGAGTGAAGTTCCTCTGGGCAAAAAGTGCTACCTGCCGAAATCTTATCTCAGAATCACTTGGAAATATGTCATTTTTTTTATTTCTGTCACAAAACCTCACTGGACGCTGAAAGGCCAAAGGGCTACAATTCTGAATTTGTTTTATTTCCTGTCCTTGCTGGAATCTGGCCTTTCAAAATAACACTGAGAGAATCCTTGTTTTGAACTAAAATAACAGCTGCAAGGCTTTTCAACCATGACCATTTAAATGAGGTTTTGGGGTTTTTTTTTGCATCTTTGCATTATGGCTTCGTTCTCGATCTTTGCAATCCGCGGCTGTGGTTGAACTGTTGATCTGTCTAACGGGGATAAATGGTAATATTGTTTGTTGTTCAAACTGTCTCAGACTATTCCTGTTGAGCGTTTTTAGTGAGCTGTCTTTGCTGAGTGAATAGCACCAGACATGTCAGTAAGAGTCAGGAGTGGCTCTGTAAAACCAGACCCAGACATCACCTAAACCCACATCTGTAGGATGGGTTATGGTTTGTGAGGGTTCTCTGGGGTCCTCAGCACAGGAAGATCATGGACTTATTGTAGCAAAACCAGAGGAACCCATGGAGATGCTCCGAGGGCTGGAGCCCCTCTGCTCTGGAGCCAGGCTGGGAGAGCTGGGGGGGTTCACCTGGAGAAGAGAAGGATCCAGGGAGACCTTGGAGCCCCTTCCAGTGCCTAAAGGGGCTCCAGGAGAGCTGGAGAGGCACTTGGGACAAGGAATGGAGAAACAGAACAAGGGGGAATGGCTTCACACTGACAAAAGGCAGGGTTGGATAGGATATTTGGAAGGAATTCTTGGCTGGTGAGGCCCTGGTACAGGTTGCCCAGAGAAGCTGTGGCTGCCTCTGGATCCCTGGAAGTGTCCAAGGCCAGGCTGGACGGGGCTTGGAGCAACCTGGGGTCTAGTAGAAGGTGTCTTTGTCCATTGCAGGGCTTGGAACTGGATGACCTTTAATGTTCCTTCCAACCCAAACCATTCTGTGATTCTGTAACACAATCCTGTGCTGTGTTCTAGGATGAGTGTTCTAGGATGTGCGTGTTCTAGGATGAGCCTGCCTGAGCAGTGAAGCTGGACCAGACAACCCCCTCTTGCCCCTTCCAAACTGACCAGTTGTGGGATTGTCTGATCAGACATTGGAAGGGGCTGCCCAGGGAGGTGGCGGAGCCCCCATGGCTGGAGTCGCTCAAGGAATGACTGGACACGGCACTTAGTGCCACAGCCTAGTCGACAAGGTGATGATCGGTCGCAGGCTGGACCCGACGACCTCAGAGCGCTTTTTAAAACCTAACCGATTCTGGGACTCAGCCCCTCCGCTTCCCCCCCTCAGGGCGGGGACGGAGGGCAGAACTACACCTCCCAGCGCGCACCGCGGCGGCCCGCCGGGCGCGGGGGAGGCGTGGCGCGGCGCGGCGCACGCCGGGAGTTGTAGTCCGCGGGCGGAACCAGCCCGGCGCGGCGCCTCCCTCCCTCCCTCCGCGGCCGCTCCTCCCCGCGCCCGGCTCTCCCTCGGCAGACGGAAGCCGGGCAGGGACGAGGGGGCCGGCAGAGCCGGAGCGGCGCGATGGGGGACTCCAAAGTGAAGGTGGCGGTGCGCGTCCGCCCCATGAACCGGCGAGGTGAGACCCTCCTCCCTCAGCGAACCCCCCCGCCCCGTTCCCTTCTCCGTCCTGAGGGCCGCGCGGGGCCGGCGGGGTGCGGACCCACGGGGACAGGTGTCCGCGGGGACAGGTGTGCCGCAGGGTGGGCGTACCGGGCTGTGTGAGTGCCTATTTATTCGTTCGTTATAAATAAACACCCCCCGTGTAGGCGCGGGCGGGTCTGCGAGCGAAGCCGCGCCGCGCTCGCCCCCCCCCCTCTCCTGCCGTCCCTTTTCCCCCATCTTCCGAGTTTTGCGGCTATTTTTTTTTTTTTTCCTTCTCCTCGCCCGCTCCACCCCTTCTCCGCATCTCCCGCACCTGCTTTACAGCCGGGCTGTGCCCGGTTCCCGCTGGGGAAAGCGCTTCCTTCTTCCTGCTTCGGGGTTTCGGGAGGAAAATTCCTCTTTTTCTGTGTTTTCGCCCCCGCGTTGATCCATCCCGTCGCTCTCCAACCCCTGTTCCTGCCCCTCGGGGCTCGAGTGGGACGGAGCTAACCCGGTGACAGCGACACAAGGGCAAAAGCCAGCAGGAAAACAGAGAAGTGGAAGCGTGAATTGACAAGAGGATAATTTTTGTTGTTGTTGTTGGGCTGTCGGTGGTTTTTTCCCTCCCCCCAACTCCACGAAACTTGCCTAAGGGTTATGTTAATCAGACCGTGGTCTGGGCAGCTGTTTAAATGTTTGTTACTTGTCTTAATTAGAAAAACTTGCTCTGGATGGTGAGGAAGTGAGTAGGAAAAGGCAGCTTCAGCCAAGGAACTGGGAAGGTGAAGAAGGCAGAAATCCAAGAAACGTGTAGGGTGGCTTCCCCCCACCCACGTTCTCACAGGAGTATGCCAATAATTCCTTTTGGGGAGAGGGAATCCAGTGAGGTCAGTTTAATAGCTGGAGCAAAAAACAGGAGGGGGGGGGGCCAGTCCTTTATCATCTACACGATCTGAAGCAAAGTAACTCTTTAATTCTTTTCAATTGGGGGGAAAAAAAAAAGGTTAAATATTGAATACAGAGTTTCCATACCTTGTAAAATGACAGCAGGGGAACGTTCACCGAGTTCACAGGAGCTCTGGAGTCCCACTTGCAGAAATAAAGACGGAGTTGATGTCTTTACAGTCTGGTGGGTTAGGGATGTTTTGACCAAAAACTGCATTTTGCTAAACCTCAAGTATCAGCTCTCAAAACTGAGGAGGGCCCCATCCTTGCAGAGAATCACTTGGAAGAAGGGGAATGACGGTTTGGGAGAGTTGGTGGAAGCTGGGAGAGCAGCTGGAAGGTGGTGCCTGGTTTCAGTGACAGATGTGGGCTTTCCTCTTGCTCATGTCCCTTTCCTGTCGTAGGTCATTTCCTTGGCTGTGCCCCAGACACCTTCTGAGTGGTTTACCCCCGGGATTAGACAATAATTCCGGTGGGAAGGGACCTCTGGAGGTCTCTGGTCCGATGCACTGCTCAGAGCCAGTCAAATGAGATGAGCTTGCACAGGGCCTCCTTCACTGGAGTTGTGAATCCCCAGGGATGACTAATGCACCTCTCCCTCCCAGGTATATCCTACATCTGTTCAGTCCTAAGTTTGTCCATGTGCCTGATTCCAGCCAAGGACTCAGTTCTGCAGGAAATATATGTGGGCAAGAAGTAGGGGAAGTAAAGGCATCTGGGAGAAGGGACAATTGTATCTTGTTATCTGAGCTATTTCATGGAATCATAGAAATTCCTGTATTGAAAAAGACCCACAAGGACCATTGAAGTCCAACTTCTGACTCTGTCTCATTCTGTCTACACTTAAAAATGTTATGGACTGGAGGGGATGGCTGAACCCTGGTTGTTAGGAGGCTGATCCAGGAGTGAGGGACATTTGTGTATCAGTCCTTGGTGCTCATCAGAGGGATGAGGGACCTGAACCCTTCACTCTTGGCACCTTTCTTGGCAGTTTGAAGCTATTAATCATGCTGTTATTTGTAAGTGATGCCTAAATCCATTTAAGTCTAGCATAAAAGATCAATGCCTTTTTCTCTCTCAGACAAAATGTCCTGGACTTGATTTTTTTTTTTCCCCCCAGCAGATTGTCACAGTCAGGTCTAAACAACTGTAGTATTTCTGATGCTCCTAGAATTTATAGAAATAAACACTGATATCAAGGCAACTATTTTTCTTACCCATTTAATGTTAAATTTAAGAATTTCTGCAGCTGATTCTCTGAAGAGTCATCCACTTGTGAGGCTTCTGTGGCTCTGCTTTTTTAGCAGGCTTGGAGGCCAGAGGCAGCTTTCCTGGAAGCTCTCTCATACACACTTTGTTCTGAGCAGTATTTGTATGAAGTTCTGGGGCTTTGGACCTGAAGCAAGTATTTGTTTTCTTCAGGATCACGAGTAGTGTTCTTTCCTTCCCTCTGCACCGAAGGGCTTAACATTGCAAACCTGTCAGACTGGGGAATCTGAAGCTTTGAAATATTCTCAGTGTTTACTTGTGGTGGTGGTGGTGGTTGTCTTTGGTGTTTGAATTATGAATTTCTTCAGGCGAGGGTTTATTAGGTTAATAAAAGTGGTGTGCTTAACTGTTGCTCGTTTTTACAGCTCATAAAAGTATAATGGGTTCCTTGCGTGCATGTGGAAGGGACTTCTCTATCAAATAGCTGGTTATTTATAGTACTTACATTTCAGGGTGTTTACATTGAGGGTCCTGCATCATTCCTGTGCTCAGTGGTATCTATAAATTAAGTTTATAGCGCTCATTTTTAGGGAGGGGAAGCATTTGTAATTGTAATTGGGTTTCCTGAGTTGTGGGGTTTTTTGTATTTAGGCTACTTTTTTTTTTTTTTTAATCTTCCTTCAAATTAGACCCAATCCTACAAAGCCTGCATGGAAGCCTTGCTTTGGAAAGCCACTGCTGTGTCAGTGTGGTTGCAGCACCACATCTGAAGTTGGAGGCTCTGTTGGGTATCAATAGAGGCTCCTTTTTTTCTCATCTTTTCTGCTTTGCAAACTTGGATCTTGATTAACAGGCTTTTATGAATTAAATAATCCAGCACTGTTTCGTTAGATAAGACTCTTAGTCTTCTATTTTCTTGGCTCTGTAATTCACTAAAGTATTTCCTAGTGCACTGTTTTATTCAGATGGGGTCTTGATAACAATCAGGAAGTTCTTTTGCTGTTTTATTTCAGAGCCGCAGTGGATTTCCTTTTATGAATGTGATGTTTGGCTTCTCTGAGCAGATACTCATTATACTTCAGGCAAATGCTGTGCAAACCATACCATGAAGCAAGGCAAATGGCAGCTGGAGGCTTTTTAATTAAGATTTTTCTTACTGAACGCTTTGTTTTCAGGTGATGTTGGGGTACAGGCATCACATAAGGACGTTTAACTCCTCGGGTTTCCTTGTGCCTTTGAATCAATTGAGTGTGGCATTAATTAGTGCTGATAAAAGATGTTACATTTTAAAAGAATGCAATTTACACTCAAGGATATGGTTGATGACACCTTAAGCCAGTCCAAGCTGCTGTTGTGCTGCTGCATCTCACTTGAGTTAATACTTTTCTGTTTAAAAAAAAAAAAAAAAAAGTAGGAAGCAAACTGCCTGTGCCCTGGCAGGATTAAACTGTTCTAGGATTGTAGTGTAAGACCTACAGCTCCAGTTTAAACATCTGGAGTGCCTGTAAATATGCATTAAGGTATCTATTATGTTAACGTGTGTATTTATCCAGGCGAGTTTCTGTGTTCAGACAGGGGTTTTCTCATGCTTTGGTGATCAAGGCTCTGTTTCCAGCGCTTGTAAGGAAGGAATTTGCTTCTCTATCTGCACGAGCTTCTGACCACGGTGTCAGGTGGTAATTTTATGTCCTCCCACTCTTTGGAGGAGGTTGCATTTCCAGCCACTTGAAATGGTTTTGGGTTTGAGGTGAGGAGGTGGGGGTTGCTCCCGTGCTTTTGTTTGTTTGGAGATGATAACAGAAACAATTTATCTATAAACTGGAGTTTGTGCAAGCCGGCTTATAAGATTAATTATGGTATTAGAGTGAGTGGAATGGCACCTGTTGTGTCCCGATGGCAACATGGAAACCACAAGGCTTTTCTTCACCATTAGCCTTCTCATACCTGAGTGCCTAGAGTTTGGAATATTTCCTGGTGATTGCTGGTAACCTATAAAAGTGTTTGTGGTATGAGCAGGATTAACCTCGAGATGCGGTGCCAAAAGGGTAAAGGATGCAGGCTTAATGTTTCACCTTGTCTTACTCAGCGAGGCAATTGTATTTTAAGAACTCCTAAGGTGCTGCAAGCTTCCTCCCCACAGCCAGAGACTCCCAGGCAGCCCAAGGTGGAAGCCACAAAGGCAAACAATTGTAGTGCTAATTACACCTGAAGCGCAGGATGAGATTACCTGGCTGCTCTGGTTTCCCAGCAGCTTGCTCCTCCTCAAGTCAACAGAAGATCAGATGGACAGGCTCTGAATAGTTCTGCCTTGGCTTTCGGGCTTGCATTTCATCCCTGTGAACTCCAAAGCCCAAAAGAAAGCAGCAGCCCCCGGAGTTGTGTGTTGAAATTCCTTGGATCTCTGTGCTGCACCAGGGTCACCGGGCTGAGTTATTCGCTCAGTCCCCAGGAGATGAGCGGTGTTTGCAGCAGCAGAGCTGACTGTGAGTAAGGTTCATGTAAAAATACACTGAGGGCCTTTACTAAAGCTGTTTGGGGAGCATTTTTCTTGCAGAGAATGAAACAGCAGAGGATGGAACTTACTTTTTGGCGTTTGGACAACGTAGCGTTAACACGCGGGGCCAGCTTGATTTCATGTGCTCATGAGCTTGAGTTGACTTCCACCTCATCCACAAGCATTGTGTGCCCTTCCAGATGCTCTCATACATATTTAATGAGCTTTAATTGCTGCAAAATGAAATTTTCATGACTTACATTTGTGTGGTTTTCATACAGCAGAGAAGCTTGAAAGGTGCCCACGTAGGGGAGACCTAAGGGACAAGTCAAGTTGCTGTATTTTTGTCAGAATTTGTCATCATTATGTCTTACAATTAAAGCCCTAAAAGTGCTGTTGCGCTATTTTTCCCATATAAGCTCTTAGCATTGTCGTGTAGATCCAAGTTATTTTGACATTCACTCATATAGTCAGTTAGTTTTTCATTTATTTGGGTTGGCTCCTACGTAACAAAGGGCAAAGAGGAAAGTCGCTCTTAGGAAACAAATATTGGCAGGGAATCCTGAGGGTTTGTTGTCTTTGAACTTGCTTTCACGTGTCTTTTTCAAACAAAAAGCAAAAAAACCCAAACTCAAACAAAAATCCAAACCAAAACAAAAAAACCCCTCAAACAAAGGCTTCACTCTTTTTTTTTTGTTTGTTTTGTTTTTGGTTGGTGTTTATGTAATTTGTGTGATAAACAAACCTTTAAAATATTTTTAGATTCCTATTTAAACATCTCAGTGTTGCTGCCATTTGCTTTTGGAGACCAAGAAAAGTACAAGGAACCAACTGTAATTTCTTATTCAGTGCCACTTGAAGGCTCAGGCCACAACATTCCAGTTCTAACCTTCAAGGGAATGTTAATCTCCTGAAAATCTACTGGCAATTTAAAATATAAAAATTTCTATCGTCTGTCTTTACAGGAGATTATTCTGAGGTCTTGTATCTGGGGCCAATTTTGGCTTATGAGCTTAGTACGTGCACTTTAAACCTTTCACATTTTATTTTTTATACTTCAGTTGGCTTCTCTAGCTTTTGTGAAACTCGACAAGAACTGTTGTGCTGCTTCCCAGTGACTCTACAGAGCTGGATGTCCATCTCCAAGGGGTCCTGAGGTGTCAGTGCTGCCCTAAACCTCATAGTGGGACCAGGAGGAATCTGTCACAACTTTAATTCGACCTGTGTTGTTAACACTAGGTTCAGATCTTTGTTTCATTGGGGTTTAGGATCGAATGGTATTTGAAAGGGATGAAAACCTGTCAACCTTCATAAACCAGCTTGTTAAATAGAGATCTAATGGGAAAATTCATGTGGCAATAAAAGCTCTTGATTAATTGGGAGGTGCTTTCCCTTAATTCACAGAATCCCAGAATGGTTTGGGTGGGAAGGGACCTTAAAGCTCATCCTGTTCCAACCCCTGCCATGGGCAGGGACACCTTCCACCATCTCAGGTTGCTCCAAGCCCCGTCCAACCTGACCTTGGACACTTCCAGGGATCCAGGGGCAGCCACAGCTTCTCTGGGCAACCTGTGCCAGGGCCTCCCCACCCTCACAGCCAACAATTCCTTCCCAATATCCCATCTTTCCCTGCCCTCTAGCAGTGGGAAGCCATTCCCATTGTCCTGTCCCTCCAAGCCCTTGTCCAAAGTCCCCCTCGAGCTCTCTTGGAACCCCTTTAGGTACTGGAAGGCTGCCATCATCATATAAAATGTGAAAAAATGGGCATATAAAGAAGAAAATGTGGAAGATCACATAAGTTGAAACAGCCTTTTCATCTTTCCTGGCTGTGGTACTAAAAGCCTTTAGTTCCAAACCCCAGTTTAAAACATTGCAGACTGCCTTATTTAACTGTGTCATCTTTCATTTTAAGATTGTTTCACGCTGCCCTGTAAAAGCTGCCTGTTAGGATCATTTTGTTTGGTTCTGAAATACAGCAACCTTAAAACGGGATGGGTTTTTAGGGTAATGGCTGAAAAAGGTGGCAGTTCAGGTGGGGTTTTTTTTTTTGTGATGCAGCTGAGTTTGATCCGTGTCTTTCTGGAGTGAGTTGGGTAGAACATTATCCAACCTGTGCAGCTCATCTGTGAAAACAGCTCCCTACCTGATCCATAAGCAAAGATGGAGATTTTTCCCGAGGTGAAAACATCTGATGTTTTTCAAAATACTTCTCTCCCCTTCCCCCACGATTCACATCCCCTCCTTGTCCCTGCCCCAAACCTGCTCGGTACATTTTAAAGTTGCACCTTTGCTGGTGTTTCCTAACCCTGTTGTGGAAAATCTGCTGGGGTGAGTTTATGATTACCAGCCTCGTGACTGCTATTACAGAGGGAATGTAAACTCCTACCTGTTGTGGGAATGGACCAGGGCCTGCTGAATCCATTCCATGTGGTGTTAGGCTGCTCCTGGCTTTGCTTTTCCAGCTCTCTCTTGCTTACTGACTTTTCCACCCTGTTTGAAACACACCGAATTTCTTAGGCCAGTGAAAAAGCCCAGAGTCGTATGGGCAGAATGAATTATTTTTACAACACCCATAAGGCTTTTATCCGAAGGCACAGTAGTAATTTTGGATTTACACAAGAGCAGTTTCAGCTGAGATCTACATTGCCTGAATCCCAGTTTTTATCATCCTAGAAAAAGTCTTGTGAGGAGTTGAAAAATCAAGGAAGAGTGGCTTCCTTCAACCCCCACCTTCCAGTTTTACAAGTAAAATAAAAAAAACTCATCCAAGAGGCTCTCTGTGAGTAGCTTGGACACACAGGACTTAACAATTATTCCTGCACTCAGCCCAGCTTTGCTTAACACTTCCAAGGCTGTGAAATGTAAATGATACGTGTTACCCTTTTATTATGGATGTCACAGCTCTCTTACTCCAAAGCTGTGAAAGAGAAACTTTCATTCCCTCTGCAATAAATGTTTCTTGATGTTGAGAGTTTGAGTTTTCATTCTTCAAAGAGCAATTAGCTGATTAGTTGCTTGATTTGCTGAAGCAAATGAGGAGTTGATTGTGTTTGCTCAGTAATGACTGAAGGTAGGAGCAGGTTAGCAATAATAATAGGGGAGATTTTATTTTTGTCTGAGTTTGACAGTGAGCCACTTCTGTCATCTTTTAACTTCTGCTAAATTTTGTGCTGCCTGAAAAAACACCTGTATTTTAGTTGGAAAAAATAATAATACCATGCTTCAACAAATGAGTCCTTACTACGGAATGAATTGATTGGGTTTTTTGGATGTGCATGGTTGTCATCTTATCTTGGTGCATCCTAATTTTCCTTGTTGTGCAGGAGCAGCAGGTACACAGCTTACCTGGGAGACACTAGTAAAAGTAAGGGTGGAGTCCTTGTGTGATCATATCCAAAAGAGCAGGCAGATAATTTGAGTATAAGGCCAACCTGCTTAAGTGATATTAAAAACTTAATGAGGTGGAAATGACGATGATACAAGTTTCAGCAGTGGCTAATGTAAGATTCATCTCTCAGTGTACTGAAAGCATTAAATAAACCAGAAATCTGTCAAAGAACATGGTTTGTAATAGAGCCAGAATTTGTAGAAAGTGTATGATGTGCTATTAAACCAGGATTTAAACTGTTTCCTCAGCTAAAAGGAGAGTTGCCATGTGAGCCTTTGGCCAGGGTAACTGGGATAAGCAGCCTTAAGGCTGTCTGGATACACGACCCAGCTTAGAGGCTCAATATAACTGTTTCTTAGGGGTTTATTTCATGTGACACCATGAACTGATGGAACAGTTCAACTCTGCTGGGACAAGGTCTCTTCCCTCTGTCCAGGTCTACCCACTGTTTGCGTGGCCTTTTTCCTTCTGAGCTGTCACTGGGCTGATGGAGCTTTCCACAGGGTCCGAATACATCCCTTTTCATGTTGGGCAGTTTTCTGCTCTTGAAGTGACTTGAAGTGACTTGCAGAGGAGTCTGCTGAGCAACAGGCACAGGAAGGAAGGGCTGAGACCTCTGTGTTTGGCAACAGCTGTTGGTTTGCCTCACCCCGTCTTTCCCAAACCGTGCTGGCCCCTGTCTTGTCATGCCAAGGTGAGGGATTTGAACGTTACCTGTGTGCCGGTGATAATCAGACAAGGTGTGTTGCACAAGACAAATTGGCTTTGAATCTTTCCTCTTTTTCCTGTGAGGACATTTGGCTTGAAGGAAGTCTCATATCCTGCCTGTATGCTTCCTTGAGACCATGAGTTCACTGGGCAGTCATGGGTGCAAAACCTGCCGTGGGCACCTCAAGAGATGGATTAAAAACGTGACAGAGACCGTGCTGCTTACAGGCAGCGTGTGCAGACCTTACGCTTTGCATGGGGCAGGTAAAAACCTTCCTCAGTACCTGGGAAAAGCAGGTCACTGCAGCACAGAATGTTAATCACTAACCAGCCAGACCGAGATAAAGTGCCTTGTCGGATATGGGGCGTACGAGGAGTATGGTTTCATCTAAGCAAGCATGTATTGCATATTAATGATGGGTAAATTGGCTTTCAGGGTGTGGAGAGAAATTAAAATAAACACCGGCTTCTGGAACTTGTCTGGCTCTTCCTTCTGCAAAAGTACAGTGTAATAACAGAGGAGCAGTTTTGCTCAGAAGGATTTCAGTTCCATGTGACTGCTATGAGCAGTAATCTTGAGCTTTGGCTTTCTTTGTGGAGTGTCAAGCAGCAAAAGGCTGTAACATTTCTTTCAAAAAATGCCCGTGGAACAAACTGCCTCTGATTATGTTATTTAGCAGGAGCAAAAAGGTGCTGTGCAATAATTAAGGTCTGCAGTCTCTGCCTGGGAGATTTTCAGTCTGAGTTTATAAGGTGCTGTAAGGTGAAAGAGCAAGTACAGGTGACACAGAGGAGGAAAAGAGCAGAGATGAAGGAGGATGAGGATTATAATTAACGTGATTAGACACGAGCTCATTTTGGTGATTCAGCTGAGGTGTTGAACCCTGTGTGGAGGTTGTTCGGCGTAGCCCCTCGTCATCCTGGCGGGGTGTGAGCAGTGTCATTGTGTGTTCATTGGAATCAGCACTCGGATGCACTTTCCAGGGTCTGTGTCATAAGGCTGGACTTTTTTGGTGTCCAGGCCCTCTGTCCTGGGTTGTCTGTAGGCAAGTGGTGCGTGCTTTATTTCATCTCTAACTGCATTTGTCACTGGGTGGATACCTTGGACTGTTGTCAGTGTTATCTGAACCTTTTACGTTGCTTTCCCCGCCTCGATGGCCGAGAATTCTCATACCCTCCGAATATCCTTGTTACTCATCGTCCGTACCCCGTTGCTGAGTGTCCTTTGGAAAAGCTGGCCTTTCCAGCTGACTGAGAGCCTGTGGAGGGAGGGGGGAAGGACGAGCCCTTTTCCTACATGCTCACACCTAAATTATTTTTGAGGGGACTTGAATTTCTCGGAGCAGGTGCCCCAGGACTGACAGCTGGCACCACACGCCGCGGCACCACAACGGCGGCCAGGGAAAATGTGCTGCAGATGGCAGGGGCAGCTTTCCCCTTGCGAGCTGGGAGGCATTGAGGGAGCAATGAGAAGAGCTGTCAAAGTGGTACCATGCCTAAATGGTTCTTTTCCCCCAGAAGAAATTTCATACCGCCCTTGTGTATGCTGATTGTCCTTCAGTGAAACCTAAGTGCTCTTTCTTGTTTTGAAAAGAGTGCTTGCTTTAAAGCTGGACAGGATCCATCCCATCAGAATATCCCTAGAAGTGGAATTTGGCAATAGTCCTGTTTCTATTCTCTAGCTGATGGGTGGCTGTCAGACTGCATGAATAAATTTGGTGTCTGGAGGAAGTAAATGGTGTACATAATCCCAGTCCTTTAGGAGCAGCACTTGACACTCTCTCATTTCTTTATAGAGCTTGATCTGCATACAAAATGTGTGGTGGATGTGGATGCAAACAAGGTTATTCTTCATCCTGTAAACACCAACCTTTCGAAAGGAGATGCCAGGTAAGATTTTTTTGAATTAGGAAGGTCGGGTTTCGTAAATTAAATATGAGCCTAACGACTAGGAAATGATAGAAAGCTTTCAGTGTAAAAAATAATATGTATTCTTTCTGCAGTGTAATTGCCATCATCCATAAAATAAGGCTGATTTTGCCACGCTGGGAAGTTGCTTTGAAAACCCTGTGCTTTCTCCTATTGCTTCCTGCTCTCAATAGTATGTTAGTGGTTAATGGGTCCATGAACGATTTCACTTTTTTTCTCATAATGCTGTTATGGAAAAAAGGAGAAATTTAAATCTGCAAAATAAGTTGAGCGGGGCCCAGTTTGTCATTTTGGGATGAAATTAATTTTCGCAGTTATTTTCTCATAATGTGTCATGGTGTAAGAAGGGGAATGGGAACACGCTGGAGAGGTTTAGCTTCAGGAGTTTCTTGGCAGTGGGGCATTCCATGCATCAAAAATCCATGGAAAAGAGACTAAGGGTAGGGACCGGTTTGTGTCAGAACAAATCCGTTAAACTACTGTGAAACTGAAAAGTCATGTAATAATTGATAGAGTTAAGGTTGTGACGATTTAATTTATTGCTTGATGCAAGGGGAGGAAATGAAAAAAATGTGTGGATGAAACAAAATAACAGGGGTGCAGGAAAGGGCAAAACCTGTTACTGGATATCCACAATCATCTGTTTTCCGGGGAAAAAAAAAGAAGAAGAGGTAAGGCTAAAAGTAAAAAGTAAGGGTAAGAGAAAGGAGGAGAAAACCCCCAGTTAAACACATAGAAGAGCTTTGTTTGAATTTTCATGTGAAGCTGATCTGTATATCAGTGGTCAGTAAAAGTATTATAATTTAAGGTTGTCAAACCTCAAATGGGAAAGCAAAGAGATCACCAGATGAAATATTTACTTTCTGTTGTCATTAGTGGAGAGAGATTTATTACGGACAGTGGGACTGGAGCTTTAATAAGTTACTTAAAATCAAACAGGCTGTGTGTGGGGGGGTGTTTTTGTTTGTGTCAGTATCCACCTCCTCCAGAAACACGTGTATTGTTCAGCTGCCAAGAACCTGCGTTGATTTGAGCCTTTAAAACAGCTAAAAATGGCAGGAAATTGAGATTCTCAGAAGCTGAGTCGGCCACAGCTGGATTAAAAATGTTACTCATGGTTTCTCTAAAACATGGCAACCAGTCAAATGCTTGGTTTATTCTCCCTAATATGTGTTTTAAAAATGTTCATAGAGCAAACACAGTCATGCAAATCATGCCCCTTGGCAAGGGAGGGATGGGTTGGCAGTGGCTTTGAGGTCCCAGACAAGGTGGTGAGCTCAGTGTGAGAATCCAGCCTGGGAGAGCAAAGAATACTTCATTTGCATCCTCACAAATAGCCATTGCTAATCTAAGCAGGAAGCATAGTAAATTTATATGGGGTGATTTAATAGGAGAGAAGGGAACGTGGAGGCCCGTGAACTGCAATAAAGGTTTGCCTGCAAACGGTGAGACGACATATCTCAAAAATACAATCTGAGAAACGCAGTTGGGTTTGGAGCAGGGTCCTGTCCAGCATGTCCATACCCTTGGGAGGCTGCTGCTGAATTATTTTGGCTTCTGCAGCTCCGTCAGAGGAGTCTTAAATATCAGCTCAAGGAGAAGGTTAGTTTTAGTTACAGTTTTTCTAAGTTTCGGGGGTGAATTCACCCTCAGGTTCTGCTTCTGTTTCCAAATCCATCAGCTACTTTTCCTTGTGTTACTAAATCGTTCCTTCTGATTTCAGACTTTTCTAGTGTGTAAAGTGAGCTGGAGGAGTTCTGGCAAACACAGAGGGCTCTTCACAGGGAAAAGAAAAGTAAATAATACTGTCAATACACTGTTTAGGTGCTCACAAAGCAGGGCAAGTTTGAAAACCTTAAGAGCTTTCCTGTGTTTCTCATTAAGATGCCAAGATCAATTTGGGAACTGGGAAAAGAATTTTAGAAACAGAACTCTGTGCTGTCACATCCCCACTTGTCATGACTCAGCCGTGCTCTGGCAGGGAGTGACATTTGGAAAAACAACCCATGACTTTTGGAAACACTCTTTTCCCCCCCCTCCCACTTCCATCCTTTCTGGGAGAAACCAAGTCTGGGAGATGGGTGGGTGTAAATAAATACCCCAGCTTGGGGTGTTTGGGGCCTGACTGTTGGAAGTAGCAAATTGTGTCGATATAATTACCTCTGCAATGTTTTAAGGTCTTCAGAAAAGTGTCCCCACTGTTTCAGATGTGGCGTTAAAAACTAAGGAATGTTTTTGAAAATCCAGGTGGTAACTATAGATCTCATTTTCTCCATGAACTGAATATATTATTTACACATTTCTCTAGAGACTTGAGGGTTAATAAGTACATGTAAAACACTTGCTCTTAAAAAAAAAAAAGTCCCTTTTCATATGGCTTCAAAAATCTGGTGTTCTGTTATTCCTTAACCAAGAAATGACCTTTCCTGAGCTAGAGCAAGGCAGCAGTTATTTTACTGAGCAATCCTTGATGGGGTTGCGCAGGTTTCGGTGACCTTATCAGTACAAAAGATCAATTTTTAAATCTACTTATGACCTCCAGGCGTTGCTACTAACCTTGGCCTATTGGGGGATGGGTTTGGTTGAGTTGTGTGAAAATTAGAATTACACTGTGTGGAAAACGGTCAGGCATTTCTTCAGCTGCTTTCTCAAAATTGTTCGTGACAGGGCTTCGAGTTTTGTCCCGATTTTCCCCAGGTGACCTCTGTAAATGGAAATCTCCCCTCTTGAGGATGTGTGGACCTCCAGGATGGATAATATCATTAGCATGACTTGTCCACTCTTTTGTTTGCCCTTGCTGAGCTGTCTGTTCTCTGCTCTCCCTGGTGCAAAGGTCAAGGCTGAAGTTCCTTTATCAGCTCAGGGTTTACTCTGTGCTGCAAAGATTACTCACAGCGTTATTACTCGGGGTGGCTGGGGCTTGGGAGAGGGTGTGAACTCATTTTGATTGAACTGAATAGATAAGTCCTGGGCAACAATTGAAATGTTTATAGGAATTAATTTTTTTGGAAAATGTCCAAAAACAGACTGTAATTACTCCAAGTTCCTTTACAGCCTTTTTTTTTTTTTTTT
>VZRE01001661.1:82098-111189 GCA_013396775.1 Cephalopterus ornatus
TTAAACTATCAATTTGCTTGTGCTGTCATTTTGTATTTCCCAAACAAAACCTCATAAAAAGACTTGATTTTTTTTTTTGGGTTTTTTTTTTGACAGGTCAGACAAAGGAGTTTTATTATATCTTGCAGGCATAACTGTAATTGATGTGTAACTGATATGAGCTCAGAGATCAGTTGTGTATTAGTCTGGCACAGGCCTATGAATCAGCCTCGATATTTGTAAAGCAAAGCATTCATTAAATCTGCCCAGCAAACCACCTCTGAGCCTTTTTATTAAGAGAAAATGCTTAAAAATGGAACAAGTGCTGACTTCACTGTACTTTTGTTGCACTTGGAGGTTTCTAGCTGCTTTCCCCTCTTGTTTTGCAGAACAGACATTCCAAAGACTGGCACTGGGTAAAAACTCTTCCAAGGAGTGAGTGCAGCTAAATGAAGCTGACAAGTGTGTTAAACCAGGCTGGGTTTTTCCTTTTCAGCTATTGTAATGTCTTTATAATTACTGCTTTGTAGTGGATAATTCAATAAATGAGGGTATTTTTGAAGATTTGCTTTTAAGGTATCTGTTTCTGGATTTAAACCAGTTTGCTTTTGTATACCCACACGGACAACGTTTTTGGTCGTGAAGTTGTGATTGAGTTTAAACTCAATTTGGTTGTTTTTAAGGAGTCCTGGAAATGGAGAAGGGGCGTGTCGTTATCTTAGACTTGAGGATTTTTGTAGCCTCGCAGCAGCTGAGGTTGTTGATTCCTGCTTTGAGGAGGAACTGGATGAAGCCCAACTATATTTTACTTATAAAGGAATATTTTTATAAGATTATTCTGGCATTCCAATTCCCATTTTCTTTCCGAGACAAGTGACAGCCCTGAAGAAGGTTGTGGGGAGATGGGGCTTGGAGCAACCTGGGCTAGTGGAAAGTGTCCCTGCCCATGGCAGGGGGCTGGAATGGGATGAGCTTTAAGGACCCTTCCCACCCAAACCATTCTCTGATTCAAGCAGACAATAAATTGCTGATTTCAGGTGAGTGCTGGAATTCAGTTCAGGCAGTGGTTGGGCCGAAACGAACGGCCCAGTGTGTTAAAACTTTCCATAGCTTGTCTTTCGACTGAAGTTTTCTCTTCTCACAAAGAACCTTTTAATCCTTTTAAAGAAGAAATGAAGATTAGGACCAATTCTGGCAAAGATTTAGGTATTGAAAAAATGCTGCCGGGAAACAAGTATTTGGAGTCTCAAGGACTAAGCAACGGTTAGTTCACTGGTTTTGGAGGGTTAAGTGTGAAGTGGACGAATGGTAACGAACACGTGGAACTTTAAATTTAAAAACAAATAGAATGGGGTGTTCTTGCAAGCTCACGAAAGCTCCCTGCTCCCCTCTAGCCAGGAATCTTGTGATGTGGAGGCAGGAGCATGTGGAGAGGCAGGATAAGCTCCTGCTTGGCACAGCCTGGGCAGTTACACAAGGTTGGGGCTGCACAGAGCAAGGTGAAACCGCCTTTCACCTGCCTGGGACGTGTGGGAGACTCCTTAGCGTGACTCAAGGACTTCACTTAAAGCTGCCTAAAAGCTGAAACTAAGCCCTGACTTACCAGGTCTTGCTGTGGGGGGTGTTGCAGACCTCGTGCTCCCTTGATAAGAATGGAAAATGCTAATTTTAGTGTGGAAAGTGACTGAATAACGAGGTGGTAAAACATGCGCGTAAATTGACTTCTTTCACCAAAGTTATAAATAGGGAGTGTTGTTGGTTGGGGAAAGTGTTTATTAAGTGAAAAACTTGCATTAATTATAAATAAGAAAGTATCTCTTTGTGACGTGACAAAGCATATATATCACATATTTTAGTGAACTGTACCAGTAAAATATCTGGAATGGCAGGCGAAAATCCCAGTTAAAGGAAGGTTTGGCAAAAGTTGAAAGCATCATAGTCCTGTTTATCTGTGTTATAGTATCTTACAATTTTTGCACAATGCATCAGTTCTTATGTCTTCCGAAGCAGCGTGCAGGGAGTCAAGGTGCCTAGAGAGGAAATGCTGACGTGATTTAGGGGTTATTTTGTATGTAGATAGATGTGAACTGGAGAAGCTGACTGGTGGGAGTAACCAGGAAGATTTTGACTTTTAAGATATGGCAGCAGGAGCATGCAGGAGTGCACACTTCACTTCGGCACAGCTGCCGAATGTGCATCATCCGAAAATGAGGCAAATCTATGAAGGCGGTGCTATATATGGCATTAATCTGCCGAAATCCGTGTCCCAAGAAAACAGCAAGAGGCAATTACTGGTGTAGATAGTCATGGAAAAATGCCCGCATTTTCTTGAAAATGCCCCAGGATCCTGCCTGATGTTAGGCAAGAACCACTTGGAGAGCTGCCTCGTCTTAGGCCGTGCTTTCTGTGTGTCCCCAGCTGTTCGTGCATTTTACTGAGAAGTATCAGCTGTTGGACTCAGCCAGAAATTGAATACTGAGCTCAGTGAACCATTTGCAGGCTGTGGTACAGTTGCTATTTGACAGCAAAGCAACTTAAAGGAAGAAATATTATTGTCTTTGAAGCTGGGTGAAAACTGACTGCACTGCACGCGGCTTTGCTTCTCCGTGTCTTTCCTGGCATTGCGTTAATTCCTGCTGCGTTGGACTGGTTGGGATGGGGAACAATTCAGGTTAGGATGTGTGGAGAGGACACACTGTGTTACCTCCTTTGACACTGAGGGGGAATGGCTTCCTGCAGGGGTGAGGGTTCGTTCTGACACATAAAACTCTGAAAATTAGATTTCTGGGCTAGATGTTACTTCAGCATTGTCTTCCAGGGAACGCGTTTATGCAGCATTTCATAATGAAGTTGCAGGAAGTCACGGGTGGGGAGGGAGTGTGTTTGTATTCCCAAGACTGACAGCTGACATCCAGAAGAAAGGGAAGTCTGCCCCTCTGGAATATCCAAACTGGTGTTTTGTGGGCACAAACCAGCTCACAGGAAGTTCGTGTGTGCAAAAACAGTGCCTTGAGATTTTCCTGCACAGCTCTTTTGCATCTCTGTGTACAACTCTTGCTTCACTTGTTCTGTAAAATTTACAGTTGTTTCTGAGGAGGTCCCTCAAGTAGGTATTTGTTGTTTTTATTGATCAGGTGACTGAACAGCCTAAATAAGTTAGAAGAGAGGGGAAAAAAAACCAAGCCCCATTTAAAATGGACAGGGTAATTTAAACGTGTGAAAGAAATTATGTTAAAAACATTGCTTTTTCGGTATGTTATCAGAGTTTATTTTGTAGGAAGTTGTATTAAACCTATATGATGGAGTATACCCCCTAAACTTGTGCCAGGGGAGGTTTAAGTTGGATATTGGGAATATTTTCTTCTCTGGAAGGGTTGTCCAGCCCTGGCACAGCTGCCCAGGGCAGGGATGGAGTCCCCATCCCTGGAGGGATTTAAAAGCCATGTGGATGTGGCACTTGGGGACATGGCTCAGTGGTGGCCTTGGCAGTGCTGGGGGATGGTTGGACTCGATGATCTCAGAGGGCTTTTCCAACCTAAATAATTCTGTGATTCCTTGTGCATTAAAGCCAGACTGCATCCAGCTGCCAGTCATCTGTTTTACTCCAAAATGCCTTCTGATATAAAAATTATATTACTAAATAGCTCTGAGTTGCTGCAGTACCTAGAAATCATTTTGTTAGAGGTGTGAAGGTCATCTGTTTGTCCTGGTAAGATCTTAAATCAAGGAGGAGTCAGGGCAGACAGAGCATGGAGTTGATGTCCCAAGGACCGGGGCTCTGTTACTGCACCTCCAGGGGCTCTGGTTGCACAAGGGAGGAATTAATTCGCCCAAGGGGGTGAATGCTTGTCATATAAAATACTTATCTTGTGTAAAATGGAGAAGTGGGAGTTCTGCCAGGAGAGAAGGGGGTTGCTGCACTTGCAAGTTGTGGTTTTGAGGAAGTGGGTTTGCTACAACTCGTGTGCTTTGCCTGGAGTAAAAGCGAAAACGCAAGATAAAAACCCTCCACTAATTTTTGCGATGGCCAAAAAGTAAACAGAACTTTGAATTGTGCTTGCCTGTGTCAATGTGCCTAAAAAAAGACCCGTTTTGTATTGCTCAAGAAAATAAATGGTGAGACTTCTGTTAACAGTTTCTTTTGTAGCTCATTCCTTTCTCACCAGCTGGGTCACACCTGTTTAATTCTACCTTTTTTATGGCAAACATAGTCACGGCTAATTAGGATTATCTGTTTTTTATGAACTCTGTGCCCATGTGGCAAGTGAAAACTACTTTTAGCATTAACCCTATCCCCTTGAAATTAAAACTGGGTGGCCACCTCATTAGTAGGAATCATCCTTGGCCCCCTCATACTCCTTGGCTGAACATCAAAGAAGCATTTTTGATCTTGTTGCTGGTTTGACCAAGTCGTTAATAACCTGCTAATTTGAGAGGAAGAGTAAAGAGATGAAAAATTAATTTGGTTCACGTGTCATGTGATCTGAAGTAGAACCTTCAACTTGTGCTTTTTTGATTGCTAACCTCTGGTACGCTTTTTGTCCTCAAACCCCGAAACATTTTTGAAGTACCTGCAGCCGCAATTCTTGCAGCCTGTCCTTCAGGAAAACTCCTCTGGAGTTGGCAAAGGCTTTTCACTGGGAGTTACCTGGGGACTGGACTTCTGCTCCAAAACAGAAAGTCATCTGTAGTCCCTTCCCACCTCTGAGTGGTATCAGCAGTAGGGGCCAGTTCTCAGAGTTGGGTTGTTTTCTCGAAAAAGCCCCAACACAACCACAAAACAAAACCAAAACTCTCTTGGTGGCATGTTGGAGACATTAGGATGAATATGTTTAATATTTGAGTGGAATGTAGCTTTTATTTAACTCTCTGTAGCAATTTTGAGAGAACTGTCAACAGTTTCAGTTTTTAAGCCGACCTATATCTGAAGCTTCAAGGAGACAGGGATGTGTTAATTGTTTTCTTGACTTGTTAAACCCAGAAGCTAAAACAGACAAATCCATTTGCTTTAAGAAGAGTCGGTTGGAATTTGGCTCAGTGTCAGTGTTTTCCTGGACTCGGCTTTCAGTGGAATTAGGGTTTGACCCAGTGCAGCCCAATGGCTTTTTAAACTTTGCTGCAATGTAGCAGCAAATATTTTCTCTTATGAAAACAATTTAAAAGGGCATAACTTTTGATTTGATTGTAGTAATTGTTTGAAATCAAGTCAAAACTCTAAATGTATGAAAATAGGGAAATTACACCCAACAAATTACCCTGTGCTACTCTGAGAGCATGAACTGAAGAAAGGCAATGAAAGGTGAGCTTTAAGTTAGGAATATTTCTTTTCTGTGTTGATCTAATATGCTAACAGAAGACCTAAAGTCATTCAAGTATATTTAATTATATCAAATCAAGACAGGTAGGGGACTGACCTCATGGCCATAAGCTGTGGGGAGAAGTACACAAGGATAGAGGAAAAATACTCTGAGGGAATGTTGTAGCTGTAAGTATTTATGTGAAGTTATTTCATCCTAATTTCGGACTCCGGAATAATAATGCTCGTTGAGGTAAGGCTATAAAAGGTATTTGCCTGTCAGAATGGTGTTGAATAATTCTGCTGCAGGCTGTGAAGGATTATTTCAGTGGCTGGAGCTGCTGGATTCTGTGGAAGGGCATGGATGCAGGTCAGGAACAGCTTTTAAATCCTCGGCACTGGAAGGCGTTTGGAGTGTCAGTTAGTATGTGGCACCTTCAGGGAGATCTCATCCCTGTCAAGTAAGTTCACATCAATGTTTAGATCAGAACTTAAAATTTTTATTTATATATATATATATATGACTGATTTTGTGCCCACCAGTCTTGTTTTGAGGGTATTTGAGATTAAACACCAAAATCTTGATCTCAGACTAATATGATGATGAGAACAGAACAAGATACGAAAGGGTGTTTCTTGCCATCCATCGTGATTGATTGGTAATAACCAGAATAACTTTGGTTGTGCTGAACAATTCTAATGCTCTTTGCTGCAGTCATTTTGATTGTGTAGATGTCTCCCTCAAGCTAATTTGAAATAAAATAATCTGAATGGCTGGAATTGAGTCTCTGTGGCAGGACAAGGTTTGATGCTTTCTTGAGGAGGTAAATAAATGCCTCATCATATTATCAGTGATTTTATGCTCAAATAGAATACACAGGTAGATAATATCACGTATAGTCTTCTAATTTCCTTAAGTTTTGAAGGATGGAGTGTAAAAACTGTCAGGGTTTGTTTCCTAAATTGTTTATGGATTTATTATTAAAAGAAAAGTGAAGGAGAAACCTTGTACCTCTTGGTGTCTTACACTCATTGTCCTGAGGAACTTAGAAAAAGTTTTTGGAGGTACTTGAGTGCATCAGTTTGAGGTAATCTGTCTTTTTTTGTTGTGGTGGTGTTGATTTTTAGGATGGCACTGTTGCACTTTGATGCTCCTTTACATTTAAGGGGGTTATTCTGACTCTGCCACCAGTTCTGTAAAGTCTGAAATAAAACTACTGAATGAGTAAACTAATGAAACTAATGAGACACTAATAGAACAAGAGGAACTTGTTTCTGTGTGTCTTTGTTACAGTAAGGTGAGAACATCGAAAATGCAGTAGCAGCTCAAGATTTGCTTCAGTATTTGATATTCTTTTACCTATTTGAATTTCAGTAGATGGAGGAAAACGTAACAGGCCTGTTTGTTCTCCTCCTTCTCTGAGAAGAAATCAATAATTAACATCTTGTAGGTATTTTGTTTTTTGTTTTCCATGAGCTGGGGCTGCAGGAATGCAGCATCTGCTGCTCTTGCATGGGCAGCACCCTTCCCTCTGGCTTGGAATGTCTGTCCTTCCTGGAAAGAACCTCTGGAAGTATGGCTGTGTATGGCCTCCTCCTAAAAGGAGCACTAAATCTTTTTGTTGATGGTATTGCAGTTTTAGAAGTACCAAATCACCAAACTATCCTTCCCTGGTTGTAATTTGCATTAAAATATCTCATATCTTTGTCCTGCTCCACACCAAATGAACAGATAAAAGTGAGGATATAAATTTGGCTTCCTGTGCAGTGCTGTGGGATAAGCGTTGCATCCAGTGCTCTGGGAGTATGTGAAATAAAATAACATTTTAATTAGCGCTTTAAAGTTCATGGCATAAACTTTGATAAGCCTAGGCTTTGATAAGCGTGGACCACCTTACAAAGCTACGAAGCCTAATTATTGGATCAGTGCCCCTTTGAGGAGAGAAGCAATCAGGTTAAAGTAGTGATCTTTTGGCTAAATGAGTGTAAAGGAAGAGGGCTGAATTTGAAAGAAAACAGGAGAGGAAAGATGGGCTTCACTGAGAGCAGTGGCTGCACAAGGGGACTCTACCTTATCCTTCTTATCTGACTGTGNACTTCACTCAGAGCAGTGGCTGCACAAGGGGATTTAGGTTTTGCCTCAACTCTACCTTATCCTTCTTATCTGACTGTGGGACAGTCACTGCAGATTCGTCTCTTCCATTTCGAGCTTCTAAAACAAATCTAGCATTTTTTCCATTTTTTTGGTTGATATCTAGTCCAAGAAGGGCTTTATTGTTTAGGATGGTGGCTTTTTATTGTTTGAGGAGGGTGGTTTTTGGTTTGCTCTTTGTTGTTGTTGTTGTCTTGGGGTTTTTTGTGTTTGGGGTTTTTTTGGTCCCTTTTCAGCAAGAAGCTTCCCGTGCTGGTGTATAATTAATTAGGTCGCATCACTCAGGGGGACCAGAACTCAGGGCCTCTATATTGTGGTGGTGACGTAAGGAAACCCTATATCTTAATGTGCATTGTCTGAGGTTCTTAGGCTGCTCCACTTACGTGAATTTTCAGCCTTTTGGAAAGCACAATACCATTTTCTTCCCTGCTCCTCAGGGTCTGTAGACTCCTGCCAGCATTTTGTTCCATCTTTCAGCAGTTGCAGCCTCACTGTGCTGATCAGATAAATGAACCGAAGGAACAGGATATCCACCCAGCTTTATCTGAACGGTCCTGCAGTGGGGAGCACTTTCAGCTCTCTGAATTTTTTAAAGCGTTACTTGCGTGTGTTTGTGATGGGAATTTTATTTTTATTTGGTAACAAATGTAATTACTTTAAAAAAATTCTGTAGTACGAATAACTCTGATCAAAATTTACCTCTGATCAAACTGAGGGCAGGGTTAGATGGCATATTGGGAAGAAATTCTTGACTCTGAGCATGGTGAGGCCCTGGCACAGTTTGTCCAGAGAAGCTGTGGCTGCCCCATCCCTGGAAGTGTCCAAGGCCAGGTTGGATGGGGCTTGGAAGAACCTGGGATAGTGGAAGGTGTCCCTGCCCATGGCAGGGGTTGGAACAGGGTGAGCTTTAAGGTCTCTTCCCACCCAAACTGTTTTAGGATTCTGTGGCAGTGACATTATCCATTGTTTTATTCTTCTGACTAATATTTTCTTGGTATAAAGACTCTTCTCCCTACTCCTCCGAGCTCTTTGTCACCAACCTTTGTCTGATAGCCCATATATTTCTGGTTTCTTCCCAAAAGTGCACCTAGAGATAAGGACTTTGCAGAGTTTTGCAGCCATGGTGCCACAGGAAGGAAGAATTACAATGTGCTGAGCAGAAACAGAAACACTTCAGAGGTGTGAAGGGGAAAAAACCCCAAAAGACAAAGAAAAAGCACAATGTAGGTTTTGTGGCAGAGAAGAGAGAAATAGAGATGTTTCTGGGAGGAAACAATTATCTGGTTGTTTTACTCATGTGCTGAAACCACATATGTACCAAATGAAGCTGCAACCATCTCTACTGCCTACAAATTATCTCAGTACCTGCTCTGCCCATGACAGTAAATAGGTTTTGCAGTAACTTGGTGCTAAATCCTTCAATACTTGCTCCACTCCAGCCTATGCAACTGCTCTCTGCAGAGTTTTCACACGTGGTTATTATCTCTTCCTGTCACCACTGAGATATCTTTCTTTGTTGCTGCTAAGAATTTAATTGAATTGCAGGAGGAGCTCTGGCAAGTCCTTTACAGCGTTCCCAGTGCAGGAATTGGAGAACCATGGCAGGTTCACGTGGACTGTGAGTGATACAGCGTAAACTCAATTCTGCTTGCTGAGTAATTCCTGCAGCACTTGGACACAGGTTTGGAAGGAGGCATAGGATGGTCCTCCAGGACCCAATCTCTGGTGACTCATGGTTAAGTAGTGAGGTATTTTACTTGTGAAGGTGACACAAGGTGAAGCTGGCAGAGCTCTCTGATAGTATGTGATGTATATCCTGCTGCAGCGTCTTGTGAATTGCTGTCAGCCTTTTGAATCATGGAATAGTTTTGGCTGGAAGGCACCTGAAAGCTCATCTCTTTCCAACACCCTGCCACAGGCAGGGACACCTTCCACTCCCCCAGGTTGCTCCAAGTCCTGTCCTACCTGGCCTAGGACACTTGCAGGGATGGGGCAGCCACAGCTTCTCTGGGCAAACTGTGCCAGGGCCTCACCACCCTCCCAGCCAGGAATTCCTTCCCAATATCCCATCTCTCCCTGCCCTCTGGCAGTGGGAATCCATTCTGCCTTGTCCTGTCCCTCCATCCCGTGTCCCCAGTCCCTCTCCAGCTCTCTTGGAGCCCATTTAGGTACTGGAAGGGGCTCTCAGGTCTCCCTGGATCCTTCTCTTCTCCAGCTGAACCCCCCCAGCTCTCCCAGCCTGGCTCCAGAGCAGAGGGGCTCCAGCCCTTGGAGCATCTCCATGGCCTCCTCTGGACTGGCTCCAGCAGCTCCATGTCTTTATTGCGTTGGGATCCCCAGAGCTGGAGCAAGCTCTGCAGGAGGGATCTCACAAGAGTGGAGCAGAGGGGCAGAATCCCCTCCCTCGACCTGCTGGTCCCACTCCTTTGGATGCAGCCCAGGATGCAGTTGGCTTTCTGGGCCAAGACTACTTTGTAATCAAACATTTCCTCATACATTTATTTTCCTTGTCTTCTAGTCCCAGGTCAAGTCAGGCCAACAAACCCCTTCCAGAAGACATTGCTGATGTTCTGCTCACTCAGCACAGGCTGTTTTGTTGAGCTGGGAGGTCAGGCTGTTGCCTTCAGGTTGGAGATCTGAGAGGCAGTGGAGTCCTGGAATATTTTGGAATTGCTGCTGTAGTGATGGCAGGCTTACTCATGGCAGTCTTAAATACAGTGACGTGGAGTCAGACTGGTTGAGGCTGGAAGGGGGCCTCTGGAGGTATCTACTCCAACCCTCCTGCTCAGGCAGGGTCTCCTGGAGCTGTTTATCCAGGATTATGTCCAGATGTTTTTTTCAATATCTTCAGAGAAAATTAATGTAGCTCTTCTGTACATTAATAAAACCCTAAGTTGTTTGTATACTGTGGAGGGGTGACCTGATTCTGAGTGGTACCATTTGGAATACACCTGCCTGGCTGAAATGTGGGAACTAAGCTGGCAGAACTCCACATAAATACCAGCTGTCACTGTATAATTGTGGCCATAATTAATATGTTTGAAAGTGAGAGACGGGTTCGTTTTCAAGGCAGTGGTGATGTCAGCAGTTAATTGTAGCTTCATTTGTTAGAGGTTATTTGGCTGCAAGTCTGTACCTTTTGGTAAATTACATTTAGCAGAACATCCATCCAGAAACTATAAAAGTTAATCACAGTAACCCAATGTTCATCTTGAATAACTCTTTTCTAAATGAGAACTTACTTGATACCTCATGTTGAAGGGGTACCCAGAGACATTCCACTTCAAGCAGTGCTGAGTGTTCCTTGTGTTTTGGCTGGTGGCTGCTTTGGCTTCTGGAGACACAAGCTTTGAAAGTTGTCCTTTGTCCTAAAAAATCAAGGATTTTTAAAATTATTTTTGCTTTCCTTCAGTCATTTGGGGAAGATCTTGCCTGAGTTTTGGGCTGATTCTGGGCTGGTCTTCTGCACAGACAACAACTGGTTACAACCTTTATTAAAATTTCCAAGTCACACTCCAAGTTACCATGGATTTTGAAACAACATTTTTCCTTACAGTTTGAACATTAACTACTACTTGGATCCTTGAACCTTGACAATGGCAGATGTCGGTAAAGTGATTTTTAAGTGAACCAGGTTAACAAATTCATCACCCCTCCACGTGATGGGTTAAAACAGCTTCCGTTGCACAGCCAACCCAGAGATGATTTATACAGAATTTTACACTTTTTAATATATACTGGTATTTATTGGATGAACTGCATCCTAAAAAAAAAATGCCAGTGTGCCCCGTAATAGTTGCTCCTCGTAGTATCCAGAGGCACAAATGCTTAGATCTTTTTGCTGAGTGTTGGATGGATGCTTGCAAAGTGAAATCCACACCTCCAGAATCTTGCATTATAAAAATCATATAAGGAAAAATGTTAGATAAGAGAAGGCATAATTTGAACGTAGGCACTGCAGGTAAGGTGGGAAGATGAGTGTTGAGGAGCTCATGGCCATGCCTGTGCCTTGTACTTGATGCAGATTTTGGCAGATGTAATTCCAAAGGCTTCACTGGCACTAACAAGTTCTAAAGCTGTTGCCAAGTTGCATAAAAGTCATTAAGCCTTGTTTATTGTCAGGATTAATGCTTAGCAAGGGCTTGATTCCTTAGGGAAAAGTATTGAAATCCATCCTTGCAGAAAAATGAAGTTAATTTTTATCACAAAAGCAAGTAACTTGACAACTTAGTCTGCCCTGGCATCTTTAGGCCAACAAGAAACTAATTACAGCATAATTGTGGTTTCTCCTGCTGTTGTCCCATCTGGATGCAGTAGTTCATGAAATATTATAAAAATGGATGAAATAGCCATAAACTGAAAATCTTTGCTGTTTTGCAAATGATTGTTCTTGGAATTAGGGCTGGAGTTTTTGAGCAAGTTTTTAATCTGCATTGCCACGGTACTGTAATGAAATATAATGAGTTTATATTCAGCCTTGAAAATCTACTCAAAAAGGAGGAAAAATCTTATGCTGAAACAGTTACTAAATTTTTTATATTGTGATTTGAAGGATGTCATTTGAAGACCTTTTAAAACCTATTTATAAATCAGATTCTCTTAGCATACAGTACCAAAGGCAGTATGGAAAATGAGTAATAATGGCAGGAGTACAGTATAAGATACTTGTTCTCCCTTAAAAGGAGATCTTGAGTTTATTATTTGAATTCCAAGTCGCTGGAGCCTGTTCTTATGGGAGCCTCTTGCCACTGATGCTTTAGGGAATCTTTTTCTTTGCTAAACCAACTGAATATATTCAAATTATGGCTTCTCCTGTAGGGCTCCTTTGTAGCTTTTTTCTCTTAGTTAATGTAAGAAAAAAAATCATACCAATGGTGCATCTGAACTTAGGGGAGGGAGGGTTTCCTCTGTGTCTCAGACCTTCTCGTTTCAGGTTTTTTGAGTGGCAGATGGGAAGGGACCCCAAAATGGCCTTGAGAACTCCCTTGAGAGTGACCTTGTGCTGTTGCCATGGTGTTGTCTCTGCCCAGGAAGAGCCCAGTGCCCGGGACGTGCTCCGAGCACAAAGCAAACTTGTCCAAACAGACAGTTATCTATTGCTGCATGATTTGTAGGGGTGGAGGACCTGGAGTTGTCACAAAGGACAAAGAAAAATCCATTGGAAGTGGTTTCTGTCCCTGCAGATTGTACTTTCCCTTTCACCCGGGGGATGTGACGTACAAACGTGGATAAGCGAACTGAGCTGGATCAGAGTGGAATATATCGAATTATAGAATCGTTTGGGTTGGAAGGGACCTGAAAGCTCATCCAGTTCCATCCCCTTCCACAGACAGGGACACCTTCCACTATCCCAGGTTGCTCCAAGCCCTGTCCAGCCTTGGATACCTGCAGGGGTGGGGCAACCACAGCTGCTCTGGGCAACCTGTGCCAGGGCCTCCCCACCCTTACAGCCGAGAATTTCTTCCTAGAACATCCATAGAGGATCCACACCATGTTTAGGTATTATTTTTGAGTAGTATTATTTAACAGGAAAAAGGGTAGGGAATTCTGTTTAGAGCCCTCAATAGGGCTATTGTTGCCCTCGGTAAAAATTAAACAGAAAATTCAAATTTCAAGAGAAATCATGGAACAGAATCCCAGAATGGTTTGGGTTGGAAGGGATCTTAAAGCTCGTCTTGTCCCACCCCCTGACATGGGCAGGGACACCTTCCACTCTCCCAGTTTTCTCCCAGCCCGAATCAACCTGGCCTTGGACACCTCCAGAGATGGGGCAGCCACGGCTTCTCTGGGCAACCAATTCTGCAGTATTTTGGGGAGCACAGTTCTCATTCCTGCTGAGACAGAGTTCTTGTCTGGCAGATCAGTTTGCTGCCAAGGAAGCTGAGTTACTGATTTTATGGGTTACAGTCAGTTGTTGAATTCAGCAGAGCAGTTGTATCACCACCCTGGTGTGTTCTTAGTCCTGCGCTGAGTCTGAGTAGCACTTTTCCACCCCGGAGCTGCTGAATGCAGGGTCCTTCTTCAAGTTCCAGAAGGCCAATCCCAAACTTGAGCACTTCCTAGGAGGCATCAGAAAGCAGCATCTTCTCTCCTCTTGGGTGAACCTCCCTTTTTGGAAGCACAGTGCTTCTGGCTGGATGTTCCTGCCTCTGTGACCACAGATGCTATTAATGTTTTATTAATTTTGAAGTATCACAGAGCCATGAATTACTTCACCAAGCACTTGGAGTATTTGATGGAATCAGTGGACAGAAACGACTGCAATTGTCTGCTGGCTGACAATTCTCCCTGGAGCTGTAAAATAGCTGAAAGTCCTGGGGTTTTATTTTAACCCCCTTGGAAGATTTACTTTGCCATTTATCACTTGAAACAATCCAGCCACAGGAAACTTCAAAGTGACTTTGCCTCCCCAGGCAGAGTAGGTTCCTTCCTGTAAACACTCACTTTCCATGGCTCGAACTCCTTAAAAGCATCTTTATTAAGAATCACCTTTTAATGCTGTGTCCAGCAGTTTGACAGTGTGTATGTTCCTCTTGGGGTTGTGCTGTGGGGAACCAAACTAATCTTTCCATATCCTTAGAAGGTTGGACAGGGTGGATTGAATTGGATTTTTGGTGATTTTTTTTAAATGTTTCTACATGCTATACCTTTTTTTCCCCGGTAATGAATCACAGGCTTTGCACTCAGAACCAACAATGCATATATAATATGTTTATCTCGTGAATCACTGCTTCAAAATAGTTTATTCTGTTTCATCGGGTTTTTAATTAGCAGCGGTTGAGGATCTGATGCAGATCAAAATATTTTTGATCATCTGAGACTGCTTATTGCAGTGAGAGATGTACTGCTGGTATCTGCTGTGGTGTCAGCAGCAAAGTTTTGGTGCTGGTCTAACGTTGAGCTCTGAATCCTGCAGGGCAAACAGGGGGCAGTGGAGTTGTTTGAAATGACAAAGATATTTTTTAGCAGTCTGAGTGATTAATTATTCTGCATTCTACCTTCTGTCCCACTTGTTTACTCATATTGTCTGCTTATCTGCTGGCCATCGAGACTGTTCTGACACTACAGGGATTTTGGCTGAGGGTGTGTGCTGCTCTCATTTGGGGATTCCTCTTTAAGTTGGTGCAGCTTCCTTGACAGAAATGTGAAGTGCATGATAATAGACTACTGCCTTCTATTTAGCTAAAGACAAAAAAATAGATTTCTACCCCTTGGTATTTGAAAATTAGGCTTTTGAGGTTTGTTTTTTTTTTTGCAGAAAGCATAGGTCTTGTAAAAGGTCTCTTCTGCAAAAGCAATGCTGTTTTCTGTGCCGTAGCCTTGCATGTTTGCTCTTTGCCATGGCATTTGTCATCCTGGGATTTTATTGGAATAATACAGTAAAATATCTGTTCCCGTGATATAAAGCAGATAGTCTTTGTCATATAGCTTTAATCCAGGAGTATGGAGTGGCTTTGTCTGCTTCTGCTTTGTTTCTTGGTTCTTTTGATTTACTTGTTGATGCAGAGAGCTCATAAGAAGGTTTGGAAGTGGAAGACACCTTGGCACTGAGTTTAACCTGCAATCTTGTGTGCCAGCTGCTGATAACATGTATTTGTCTCATTACTAAAATTACTTTGTTTTGCTCCAATACCTCTTCACACCGCAAGCTTTAGAGGCTGAAGGATCATAAATCATGAAGTGTTTCATGTGCTGGAGCTACCACAGGACTTCAGAGCTTGATACAAAGTGCTGTCATCATCTTGGAAACTTGCATTCCAGGAAGGGAGGGGTATCAGAAAGTCTAAGTGTATGAAAACCTGAAACTAGAGAAATAGAAATTAGGAACTATTGGAACCTACTATGACAAGTCGAGTTTTACACGGGCTGTATGAGAGTGTCCGATAACATCCTTGAGTCCTGGAATCTCAGGATGGTTTGGGCTGAAAGATCAACTGGTTCCACCTCCTACCATGTGCAGGGACACCTTCCATTATCCCAGGGTGCTGGTCCAGCCTGGCCTTTGAGACTTCCAGGGATGGGGCAGCCACAGTTTCTGTGGACAAACTATGCCAGGGCCTCACCACGCTCTGAGCCAAGAATTCCTTCCCAGTATCCCATTTAACCCTGCCTTCTGGCAGTGGGAAGCCATTCCCTCTTGTCCTTTCCCTCCATCCCTTGTCCAAGTCCCTCTCCAGCTTTCTTGGAGCCCTTTTAGGCACTGGAAGGGACTGGTTGTGTTGACAGTATTCCTCACATTGTGTTGACAGGAGGAGCTCCACGAACAAGCCTCAGTTGAAGGAAGGGCTTCATCTGGGGAAAGGCAGGGGCAACACATTGTTATCAGGTCTTAAGAAATACAACCTCCCTCCTTGTGCCTTTTTTCTGAAAGCCTTAAGCGCTGGGCAAATTGACTTGTGCTGTGAAATTCTCTCCCTTATGCTGTCGTGACAGGCAATGAAACATGGAGAGGGGAGGAGGAATAAGGAACGCTGAGCTCAGCCCCTGCTGTCGACACACACAGAGCCTTGGATAAGTTACTGTTCCCCTTTCTTATATCCGTACAGTGGGAACGAGGCAAGAAGCTTCAAGACACTTGTGATTCTTTTCTGTTATTTAAAAAGAAATAAAGCTTCACTTTTAAATAACCCATTTTTTGAATCATCTGCGTGTTGATAGCAGAGGTAGCTGACTTAATGCCATTGAACCAATGGATAAATGCATTTAAGAACCCAAACATTGCCTGATCTAAGGTTTATAACATTTTAATGTAGATATTTTTTAACATCATAGCTACATGCTGTGATAATTCAGTTTAAAAATGTGAAGCAAGTAAACTCACTGGGTTGAAATACTGCCTGCTTCATTGTATATTGGTCATTGATGGATGTCTGGGCTCATTAGTTAAACTAAACAGGGGTATTTTTATTTTATTTCATTTACTTCAAGTACAGGGCTGTTCATGTGTGTGCTTGTCCATGGTTTTCTTTCTAATGAACTTGTGCTATGAAGGGTTGTGTAACTCGAAAGGTTTTAGTGTTGAATCTTTCTTTTAAGCACCCAGATTGAAAAAAAATACATTTAACAGTTGAACTTCAAAAAATGTCAGTTGAAGAAGAATAAATAGCTTGGGGAGGATACTGAGAGATCTGATATTTTTTTTTTTCCCCTGCTAATTTGTATTGGGTTTGCTCAGTGATTTTTAGGCAAGCCAAGTCCATTGCCTGATTTCTGAAAGGAGCCTTGGACTTGACACATGCCAGGACCCTTTGAAAGTCTCACAAAAGAGCCCGAGAGTTTAAAAATCACTCTTTTGGTATCTGACCCACTTCAACTTAAATTAGAAAATCATATTAGTTATTCCTTGGGTTTGTAACGTGTATGGATTACAAAGGAGCTATGGGGAATTGCAGCACTGGCAGCCTTTCAAGGAGCCTCTTACAATGCAGCTTTATGCCTGTAACATATTTTTCTCTTCCTTTCTTTTTGCAAGTCATGTTTCGAGCACATTTCTTTTCCCTTTCAACCCTGGAAGGCCAGTGTAATGTTTGAAATGCTGTGTTGTGCTTGGAGAGGCTGGACTTTTCCTCTTATTCTGTGAAACAATAAATGGAAACTTGCGTGTTTGGAATTGCTCGGCCCAGCTCTTCCCCTGGGAGCATTCGGTCATTTAAAGTGCTGATGGGAAAATTGAAGCTCAAGGGTAAAAACAGAGGTGTAAGGAGGGAGGTGTAGGCAAGGAAGGGTGTCTTCAGGTAGTTGCTTTTAACATACAGCCAAACCCAAACTGTGTTTTGAAGCTCTTCCGTGTGGACCAAGTGTCAGGATTCTTTCCAGCTCTGATTCTCGGGAGTTTCCAAAACCTGTCTCCTTTTGGTGTCAGGTCTATCCAAAACCAGATGGCACTGGGTGCCTGGACAGTCCTGTCAGCCAAGAAGGTGAAGCTGCGTCCCAACATGCTGCTCCAGTCTTATGTAAATGCTAATTTATGGATTGTATGTCGGGGGAGGAGGGAGAGAACTGTGCAGATGCTCCCCTTCCGTCCCTTTGATTTATAATTGTACCACTTAAATAAAGTGCTTTATTCCCTGGAGACTGATTTCCTGGACGCTGGAACGAGCACAACAGCAGCAGTTGCTGTCATCCCTCAGTCCAGCACTGGAGCCAGGACAGCTTTCCAGCAAGGATAAACACCCTTTGCTCATTCTATACGTGTTGTAGTAGCAGTAACTCTCATGGACGGTGCAGATGAGGAGAGCAAACCCCCCTTTGTGCTGCTGTTCAGCAATGTTTAGTAGGAGGCTGCTTAATTAATTAAGCAAAAGAAATTGAGTGTGATGACTTGGCAGTGACACTCCACCTTGAAACATCCTTTCTTCATCCTGTGCTTAAATAGCACCTTAATTTTCTGTATGACTTTATTTTTATGGGAACTAGTTAAGAAATCACCGATTATTTGTTCCAAGAGCATGGGCAGTTCTAACAAATAACAAGTAACTGTTGCTGCAGTACCTGTAGAGTGGAATTTTCTTGCTGTAGCATCAAATGACCCAATTGAATATCCAGCATCTTTTCCGTGTTTGTTGTTATGCTTGGGCAGACTCATTCAATCAGCTGCATGAATGAGCCAGAATGCCCAAATTATGGTAATTACACATCTTGTCTATTTTGTTGTCCTGACTGCAGAGCAATAATGAGGTTAAAGGAATACTGTCAAGGTGACAAAGGTACCAGGCTATCTTACCTAAAACCTGCCATTTTTTTGCTGTGTGTATCCGGATACTTTTATTTTAGGATGTTCTTTCTGCATATGTGTAATTTCATGACTGAATGGGTCACATGTGTGGTGTGGAAGCTGTTTCAGCTTATTATTTCTCAGAGTTTGTATCTTTTAAATGCTGTCAAGTAACTTGACAATTTCTAATTTTATACAACGGGTCACCTGTAATGGTTCTAGAAATTCGTCATCTCTCTACTGAGCATGGCAAACGTGCATCTAATATTACAGAAAACTGAACACAATAGAGAAATGGGGAAGTTTTTAGGGTATGGCTGCTTAGGAATGCCGGGGACTTTTGTATGGGCTTTGCTAAATGTGGGACGCAACCGTCATAAGACTGGTTTTCTCTAAAGAAAAATAATTGTATTGACACAGTTGAGAAGTTGATGCTCATAATTAGAGGTGCTTTAAAAACAAACAAACGAAAAACCCTGACAACCAAATAACCAGTTGAATAACACTAAAATTGGGTAAAAATTGGGGAAAAAAATCAAGCCTGTGTTCAGCAAGAACCGATAGCAATAGCTGGGGACAGCAAAGCAATGAGCTGAAGGCTGATTTTTGAGGAATTCACTGAGCTGAACATGTGATCTGATCTTTACATGAATGTCCCTTTACTTCTCTTTCCTCCCATGTGTCAACTCCTTATATTTAGTTCCTGTGGTGTCCACGGGCTTTCATCTGAAAGTCAGATATTCAATTCATGTTAATTGTTTTTAGTTTTTTGGTCAAAAGAAGCTACAAGTTCTTTCCCTTTGCAAAAAAAACCCCAAAAACGCTGAGGGAGGGAAACTTCTTCTACCCACCCGCCACTTTCAGGGCTGTGTTTTGGGGAAAACAACTGTTAACAAACTGTTTCTTTCGCAACACAGGGTTTATCCTAGAGCTGCTGACCTTGGATAGTCTCCCAACCTTCCTGCAAACTAAGGACTTTTTCTTTCTTGCCTCCTGTTGGCAGGAGGAGGAGGGGATAGCCTGGCACATCCAAAGGGCTTGGATTCAACCTGTGTTTTTGGGAGCCTGTGGGAGGGGGGTATGAGTGTCCTGCGCTGTCACTAAAGGGCCTGCAGTAGAAAGTCTGCTCTCTGTGAACGTAAATTTGTTCGTTTTGGCCTTGCAGGCCCTTTAGAAAATTGTTATGAAAATTATATTCTGTAGAAACTTCTATCAAATGGAGGGAAAAAAGATGAAAAGCATTTGTAGATGGTCCAACAGCTAAAAAACTTGACTTCTTTCTCCAGCCATTGCCAGCATGGGGTTGTGTTCTTGCCAGCAAGAGCAGGGAATGTGAGAAAGGAAAGTGTGTGGAGGGCTGTTTAAAGTGATTTTTCCGTGTTGCCTGCACATCTCCCCGCTCTCAGCCCTGTGCTGCAGATGAACAGGCTGTGGTGACTCTGGGAGATAATTTTGGCTGTTGATTCTTCCCCCTCTCCCGGCTCAGCTAGGAAATATTGGCTGCGTGTCTTCAGTTTGCCTCCTTAAATACGTTCTAGCTGGCGGCGTGCAGCGAACTTCTTTGTGAAGTCATCCGTTGGGGGATTATTATTTTTTTTCCCCTCGGTTATTGCTTTTATAAATAGGTGGTGGTTTATAGTGGTGGGCAAAGCGTGAGCTCTGTGGAGCAGCTAATCCACAAATACTCCGTGGTTTATTTTTACTGAGACCACTGGACCGTTTTCATGCCATAACTTTTCTTCCTCTCCAGCAGTGAGCCCTCCTTCCCGTTCCCACCCTTAACCCCCCACCAAAACAGAGGTGGTTACCCATTAAAGATGATGTTTTTCTTTAGCAGCTTGTATGTGTGGGTGGGTTTTGTTTTGTAAGGAAGCAGCTGAGTTGATGCATCTGCACAGGTTGGGGGGAGTTACAGGCAGGAAAATCTCTGCTTGGAAATGAAGATGATTGAGTTTAACTGATTTATGTGGTAAAGAATTGGGGATCCTGCCTGTTTTAGTTCTCTACTTGTATCTTGTGGCCTTGAAGCTTGAATGGCATCCCCCTATTTCACTAGGAAGGGATGTTAATCTTTTGGGTTTGTTTCTTGTTACGAAACATTTTATAAGGTGATGATACCAATAAGAAGGAGAAGAGCCGAGCCTCAAATTCCATGTTGCATTCCCAGTTGGATTGTTGGATTTTTTCAGTGACTGAGAAGCTGTTTTGTGACTCTGAGTGGATGATTCAGCTACCAGGGAATCCAGGAGTGACAAGTTTTAGTGGAGCACATTTGATTAATGGTTTTTGTTTTCTCATGCCACGTGAAAAGTTGTGTGTTGAGCATTAGATGTATAATCCTAAACTAATGGAAAATTGAGTATTTGCCTTTCAGCTTCTCAAAATGGTCTGATGTCTTTTGGATTTAGAGATCAAGGTATGGGTGGTTATGAGGGCAGTTGCTTCAGACTGAGAATGAGTCCTGTTCATTTGTGAAAATTCCAATATCCTCCTGTTCATCCACACAGATGCTCTTTGTAATTCAGGATTAGCTGCAGGTACTGTTGAGCAACCTCTAAATTTCACCTAGCATTACCAAAAATGATGCTTTTCTTGGTGATGTGTACGTTTAAAATAATTAAAAGAGATTATCAACATACAAGTAGAAACATCTGCTTTTATCCTCGTTTTAGGGCATTGCTTTGTGTGGTGCTAAATCACGACTGTGTCATGTAAAGTGCTTTTTGCATGTGCTGTCCCATATGAATTGCAGTCAGGCGGGGGCAACAAGTTGCATCTAAAAGCAAGATGTTCCAGTCAGAAGAGTCAAGCAGGAGGCAGTCTGGGAGTTCAAAGTTAGAATCCAGCAGGAACCATCCTTTGGCTCCGTTCAGTGCACATGAAAGCCTCACATCTCATCCCTGTTGATGAACTCCAGCAACTCGCTGTGTAGCTCCACTTGCAGGCTAAAAATAGCTCCTTTGCGATGCAAACTTGGCATCAGGAGCTGAAAAGTTTATTTGATATCACCTTTCTGTGTTCTTTTTTTTTCAGGGAAATAAATCGCTCCTTAACTGTTTGTGTGAGTTATCGGAATATCTAATCACTGAGACCACAAAATACGAAACTCTTCCACATGGCACGTACCACAGTTTGTCTCCCAAATAGATCTCTGGAAAACGAAAAGAGTGGTTTGAGTGGAACCAGCTGCCAGCAAGTATCTGGTGCTGGTGGCTACTGTGGAACACAAGAACAGTGTGAGGAGGTAAATATTAGTTCAGATTTGGGGTTGGAGTTGATTTGTTTTCTTTATCTTGTTTTAGGTTTTTACACTTACCAGAGTTTCAACCTTTTGCAGAGAGTGTAGTGCCCAAAATGTAACAGAACCCACGTGGAACATAAGGTTCATTTCCTTCATAAAGAAATGACACAGCATTTGCTTGTAACTGTGGTCTTTCAGTGAGGGCAGATTATTTTTAAAGGTTGCAAAAGTTGCACAACTCCCTGAGAGGAGGTTGTAGGGAGGTGGGTGTCAAACTCTCCTCCCTCGTAACAAGTGACAGGATGAGAGGAAATGGCCTTAAATTTTGCCAGGGGAGGTTTAGGTGAGATCTTAGGGAAAATTTCCTCGTGGAAAGGGTTGACAAGTACTGCAACAGGCTGCCCGGGGAACTGGTGGAATCACCATCCCCAGAGGTGTTCAAAAAGTGTGTGGATGTGGCACTTGAGGACGTGGTTCAGTGGTGAACGTGGTGGTGGTGCTGGTTGACAGTTGGACTCGATGACCTCAGAGGTCTTTTCCAGTCTTTATGGTTCTATGATTCCGTATTTAGGTGAAGAATTTAGAAGTACAGACAAGAAATTTCATCAGATTCCAACATGGAAATGTGATTGCTTTTCTGGGATTTTTTTTCCTCTCTTTAATTACAATGTTTCGTGGCAGAGTTGACTGGTGACACTCAACAGAACTTTTACTCTGTAAGTTTAATGAAGGTGAAAGCCATCCCCGTACCAAAGGCCACGAGCTATTCCAAGAGCAGATTCCTCCAGAGCAGTGCCACATCTTTAACTAATATTTCACAGGGCTTCAGCACTTGGTCAGTGATGAGAACAGAGATATCTCTACATTTCCCTCAACACCTGAGGAATCATTCTGTATTAATCATTCCTGGTAGTGGTGGGAACCCAGGTCTCAGTTTTTGGCTGGTGGATTTCTCTGTTCACTGGGACTTTCTATAAAACCAGTTTTTTGTGGTGAAGTTCCCAGAAAAGCCAGACAAGTGTTGTGTCATCATCCAGGATGGACGTCATGGGTGCTTTACTCCAGAAAAAGGTTTGGAGCTTTGAGTTCACGACATAAGATCTGTCCTGCAGTTGGAGGAGGGTCGATTTAGATTAGATCTAAGAGGTTTTTTACAAAGAGGGTGGTGAGGCCCTGGCACAGGTTGCCCAGAGAAATTGTGGCTGCTGCATCCCTGGAAACATTGGCTCAGAACAACCTGATCTGGTTGAAGGTATCCCTGCTCAATGCAGGGAGGTTGGACTGGATGACCTTTAAAAGGTCTCTTCCAAACCATTCTGTGACTCTATTCATACTGGCTACGTGAAAACTCCTTCACACACAGCCCCGGGGCGTCATTTCTTGTTATCCAGCTCTGTGATTCTCAGTTCTGTGTGCTGTTTTCCCTATTTTCAGCCCCTTTATATTGTATAAGCGAGGGGTAGGCACTAAATAGCTGCAGAGCTGCTTTCTTGCAGCACAGGACACTTGGCCACGCAATGAACTCCTAACTGACGATTAATACGCATGTGTAATGTCCCGAAAAGGACTTTTTAAAATATCTACAATTACAAACAGCTTTTGCTGCAGAAATGGTGCTGTGGGAGGGTTTAAGTCTCCTTTTGGGGTGGGTTTTTTTTTTGGAGGGAGAGGTGTTGAAAGGGATTTCAAAAGAGAAGGCATGCTGGGGAGATAAACAGCTCCGTGTCTCCGAGCAGCACAGGAAGCGAGTCGATGGTGTTGCTCGTGGGAAGCTTTTAGAAGTAATTAGTGATAAGAGTGAGCAGGAGGAAATCTGGTTGGCAGCTGCAGCACATTCTGCAGAGCCTCTGACCTTGGCCTGTAGGTGCTTTGAGGCTGCTGGGGAAAGGTTTACCTGAATTCCCTTGGAAAAACTCCGTGAAATCTGCTGACAACCTGCAGGGTGTAACTTCTCATCGCGTGGCCCAAGGCCCTGCATCCCTTCTTCAGGCACACTCAGCATGTGATAGAAGTTGGTGATAGACTGGAGGCCTCGTGTTTGCACTTTTTTAGATGCCTCGTCTAATTCCAGAGTACCAGGAGCAAATCTCCCGGCGTCTGCTGTAGGGTGGGATTTGTATCCTCTTTCCAAACACTTCTCTGCCCCAGCCGTGGGACACCAGGAGAGTTGGCAAGAGCCAGCGAGTCCCTGGCCGGAATCCAGAGCCCAGGAGGTTGGTTGGCAGGGAAGTACATGGTGGGATTTCGGCTGACACAATTTATTTGGATGAAAGGGATAACTGATGGGGTGCGGTGCGTGTTCCACCTTGCTAAATATCTGCATTCTCTTGCCAGAGCATGAAGTGATAACTTAATCCCTGATTGCTTCTTACAGCGCTGCAGGCCACAGGCTCTGGAGGAATGTTTGGCAGCCAAAAATGATGTATGGCTTCACCAACCCCACTTTCAGTGCCTATTCCAGCCAAGTCACTTCTGAATTAATTTGTGGCCAGATTCTTTTACACTTTCCATGCTGTAGCTTCAGCATTTGGTCCCACTGGTCACACTCCTCTGCCTGTTACTCATTCCTGTTTTTTCCCCAGCATGAATAAATTAGCAACAGCAATGCACAAGCCTTTCAGCAGTTGCCACGTTGGTTTTTGGGGTGATGGGTGTTGGTACGAGTGTTTAGTGAAAGAATTTTTTGTACATAAGAATAAATAAATACCACTGGAACGAGAAGTAGCGTATTCAAAATGATTTTCCTTATTAAATACTGGATTATCTGATTCCCCAAATGAGAGCTTTCAGTTGGAACACAATGGGCATGAAAGAACTGCAGTGCTTTGAAATAGTTCTGGGGTGTGTGTTGACTGAAGAATAGTTCACCAAATATTTCCTGCACTTAAAAAATGACCACAGTGATTTGCTGAGGTGGGAGGGAGAAGAATAGACAAAACAGATGGGTAAGATCATGTGGCCAGAAGATGAATTTAGGAAATTTAGGGGCTACACTGAATCAGCAGCATCTATTTAGGAAGAAATAACTGGGCTTTTACCACCAAAACCTGAAGAAATCTATATTTCTTCAGTATTTTTTCAGCGCCTGGGGTCTCACTTTCCTTTTCACTCCAAAATGCCTTCTTTTTTTTTTTGTCTTCAGAGCCAATTCCCGATGCAGATCTGTGTGCTTTCATGCAATTCTAGGTTTAAGCAAATACTTCATTCTGCCTAGAGCACTGTGACATTTTTTTTCAGCAGTCCAGAGCCATTAGCAGGGCAGAGCCAGGCCATGGGAGCCGAGCTGTCATGGTGAAGGCTTGCCTGTAATTTTCATAATGTGCTGTATTTTCCTTTTGCTTCTCAGCAAACAGGTCAATTATGGCTTATTTCTCATCCTCATACTGGGAAGGAAAAAGGGCTGATTGGAATGGGACGCTGAGGATAAGGATTTCTTTTCTAGGTCAGGCAGAAGAGAGCTTGGTGCAAAAATGTTGTCCTGAAAAGCAGTTCTTTCTACTCTACGTTTCTTTGGGACGAAATTTGTAGTTATTTCCTCATGTCAGGTATTCCAGTGGTAAGATTTCAGCCCTAAAGGCAGGGTTAGGTGGGATTTTGGGAAGGAATTCTTGGCTGTGAGGGTGGTGAGGCCCTGGCACAGGTTGCCCAGAGAAGCTGTGGCAGCCCCTGGATTCCTGGAAATGTCCAAGGCCAGGTTGGAGCAACCTGGGATAGTGGAAGGTGTCCCTGCCCAGGGCAGGAGGGTTGGAATGAGACAGAATTTATGGTCCCTTCCCACACTGGATCCATGGGGACTTCTGGAGAGGAAAAGGATCCAGAGAGACCTTAGAGACCCTTTCAGTGCCTAGAGGGGCTCCAAGAGAGCTGGAGAGGGACTTTGGAGAAGAGCCTGGAGGGACAGGACAAGTGGGAATGGCTTTCCACTGCCAGAGGACAGGGATAGATGGGATTTTGGGAAGGAATTCTTCCCTGTGAGGGTGGTGAGGCCCTGGCACAGGTTGCCCCAAGAAGCTGTGGCTGCCCCATCCCTGGAAGTGTCCAAGGCCAGGTTGGACAGGGCTTGGAGCAACCTGGGATAGTGGGAGGTGTCCCTGCCCCTGGCAGTGGGTCGGAGTGAGACTGATCTTTGAAGTCCCTTTCAAGCCAAATGTTTTCTAGGATTCTGTGATCTGGGTAGGTGAGGAAAGCAATCCCTTCCTGGGACTGACAGAAGCATGATCTTGCAGCTGCTGAGGGAGTTGGCATAAATCGGGTGCTGGGTAAAAAGGCTTGAAACCTTCCTTAAGAAAAAGTAATGTATCAGTGTATGCCAAAATACTTCAAATTTCTGTTGACATTCAGCATATGGGAGATGTCATACGGATATTGGAATTGTAGAATTGTTTAGGTTGGAAAAGACCTTTAAAATCATCGAGTCCAACCGTTCCCCCAGCTCTGCCAAGCCCACCACCAAACCCTGTCCCTGAGCACCACACCTGTGCATCTTTTAAATCCCTCCAGGGGTGGTGATAAGGCTATTGATTGCTGCCTGCCTTCTTATCTCCATGTTATCAGTCAGATTGTCTTAAATGGATGGAGGAATATAAACAACATTGAAAGAGTTGACTGGGGAGGGAGGGCACAGAGTCTGTGCTCTTGGGGAAGAGCAAAAGGCAGAGTGATACATTATTCTTTTCTGAGAGATATAAGCAGTAATTTTACTGCAACTGAATGTTCGAATCTTCTAATATATGTCAGGATTTTTTTTTTGAAGTGCTCCTTTTGAGATGCCAGTGCCTTGACAAGCTGCCATTCTTGGACTCCTTTTTTACTGGAGTGGTTCAGATGAGTTGTGCTGTTCTTTCACCCTCCCGGGCTCCTTGGATGCTGATGGAAGGGTTGAGTTGAGAGCACACAGATACTGTGCGACAACTTCTGGGTTATCGCTGCGATCATGGAACGTGTCTGCGCTGAAGTGAGGAAATTCAGGCAGTTACTGAACTTAGGAGCCAAGACATAGCACTTTTTTATGCTAATGACCAACCCTTCTTGCCCACAGCTCTTATCTTCTCCCTCCTCCCTGTGCACCATTAGACCAACATCATTTGTGGTTTCCAGTGTGTGAGTGGTTTTAAATACTGCTGGAGTTCCCTCATTTGGGGCTGGATCCAAACCAGACCTACTGCATAAAAATAACACTCTTGAGGCGCCAAAAATGGCTCAGAGATATAAATTTTTGCCCTGTGCATGTGCCCAGACCTTCCCTCTTCACCAGCTGAAGACCCAGTGGTGCTCCAACTGCACTGAGATTCAGAAAGGGACTGGATACTCTATCCAGTGAAATTCCCAAGCTCATAAATACACTGTGCATATACAAACCACACCATTAGGACTGATTTCCTTGCAAAATGTGGCCACAGCAGTATTGTCTTTTGAACTGCAGCCGCTTCAAACATTTTCTACTTGCTTTAACGCCTGGTGGATGTGCTGAAGACGTCAGAGAACTGAGTCCATGTCTCCTCAAAGAGGCATCACCCTTTCCAAGGAGAGGAGGGTGTTGTTCTTCACTTGGAGACAAGGCAGACTTGTGGAACCAAAAAGGATGGTGAAGGAAGTAATTTGGCTTATTATTTAGGCCTCCAAGCTGGAAGGTGTCTCCTGAGTTGTGGTCTCTGTGATTATCTAACACAAATTGAAGGGAAAGTCCAGAGATAAATGACTGAAAGATCTTTGGGGATGTCAAAAAGCACCTAGTAGTAGATGTTATACTACAGAGCTTCTTCATGGTGTAAGTAATTCAGTGGAAGGAGAGTAGGCAGGGAATTAGCGAGTACTCAGAGACACTTGAGCAGAGGAGATGCTTCTTCTACACACCGTGATTAGAGGGAGTTAGTGCCTATTTAAAAGAAATAGAAAACATTACCAAAATTTTTTGAATGCTCCCGGTGAACCATTTGTTTCCCTGAGTTGAAGAGTCCTTACAGTAGTGTCTGTAACTTGTAACTTTGCCTCAAGACAAGTTGCAGCATGTGTTGCGTGATAAATTGTCAACTTGCCTGCAAAAAACCCTAAAAAGCCCTTAAAATTCAGCATTGTAGCTGTTCTCAAATTGGGGGCTCGTAACACTGCTTCTGTACTAATTGCACGTTAATTCTCTGTATTGACAGGAACTAGGGTTAACAAAACCTTGGATTGGGAGTCTTGCATCCTCTTGGAAATTAAGTGGGGAAAGGGAAGGAGACAGGCTGAAAGTTACGGACTTGGATAAGAAACTGCTTTTTAAAAACAAACATCCTCTCAAAACAATCCTCACTTCTGAGTTGAAGGTTATGCATGTGTATGTTTTCGGGCAATAGTTTAGTAAGAAATAAAAATCAGCAATTAGATCCTAATATCACAGCCAAAAGGCTTTTCTGAGGGTTTTTTTTTGTGGGAGAAGGGAACTACAGAGTCAGTTATTGGGTGCTGTGATGGGTGTTTGGGCTGGCTCTGATGATAATCCTGAAGAATTCAGAATAAGATGTCAATCTCTGACCTCTCGAGCTTTCCTCCTTCTTCTTACAGCCACACCATTAAGGGTTTGGGTTTTTTTTGTAATTATAAGTATGCCGACTAATTCTAATGGCACAGTTATCCTCATAAGAGCCACTGTTTGTACAGACTCCCTTGTGCCACTGTAAAAAAAAAAAGCCTTAGGAAAACACAGTTTTCTTCTGTAAAATACAAATTTCTGTAAAATACTGAAAGGATCTTTACAGCTTGTAATTATATCCACATCAGAAGGCTTTTCTGCACAGGTATCCCACTAGTCATCCAACCAGGTGCGGAGATTTTCCTCCAGAATGTTTCCCCGTGATTTGGTAGCCTGAAATAGAATTCTCCTTTCTGAGTTCTCCAACTTTATATTTATCCTGTGCCCGGTGGGGGCATTTTAATAATTCCTTTTAGTGCCAACCCTTTGCTTTCCACAGGGCCCAGCAGATAATTCTGGGATTAATCCTGTGTGAGGGTGGCTTGGCTAAAGGATATCCTGGATGTGAAACGCCGTGTGTGTTGATGCTGTAGGACAAGATTATCATATATAGGTTATCATCTATTTTCCTGGACACCTGCATATTCCAGACACACATGTGCTGCTCCACCTGCCATCGTTTTCCATTTGGGATCTACTGGAGGAGTTAATCAGCTGCCACATCACGAAGGGGGGCATTTTTCCTGTGGTTATAAAAAGGTGGCTACATCCTCCTCGGTTCAAAAATATTGGAATTCACACCAGTGATTGAGAGTTTGGGGACTGGCTGTTGACCAAACATTCTCTAGAGCACAATAGCATCCCGGCATCCAAGTGTTTACAAACAAAAGGATGAAGTTGTAATCCCCTTGTCATAACAGCAGCTTTATGGGATCCGTGCACCGCTTGAATGTGGCCAGGCCTAAGCAGATTATTGGACCGACAATACAGAAAATTTAGCTCCCCGAACCCACAAAGCTGCTGCTCGGCCCGAGTTCTTGGGGGGCTCAGGGCTTTTTGTTTTGTTTTGGTTTGTTTTTTGAGTGAGCTGGCAAAAATTAAGTTCTGTCAGTAGAAACTAAGTAACCGCCAACTACGCCTGGAATGCCTTGGAGCACTGGAGGAATTTTCCAAGGAACAGTGATTATCTTTGTTCCTTTGAGCTACACAAGTTTAGGCTTTGAACCGTGTATGCTTTCTCACATGCCTTTTTTTTTTT